>OX424572.1:90985450-91237950 GCA_949152435.1 Gastracanthus pulcherrimus
TACTTATTTTGTATTGGCTGTGTTAATTTGCTATACCGTGCGCCTTTCCTCATTTGCACTGCATAACTTATATTACGCTTATTACGTGTGCTCACGTTGAATTTCGTGCTTAAATTCCACCGACTAATAGATTTGATTCCACGATGCACTTACTAGTTTGGTAAAAACGTTACGGCTGTTACGTACGAAGAAGGACGAGTGGGCGGCGAGAAGAAAAAAATAGACGACCGGATTCGACCCCGGGACCCCAGCGGGTGAATCTCTTGTTCGGACCACTGAGCCAACGGCTACGATGCGAGCTGAACACATCATAGTCTACCTATTCCTTATCACTGACTCGTCTCAGCTCGTACTACGGGCGTCGCGGATGCATATATCCGTGACATGACTATTTAAATACTGATTGCAAATTTAACATTGCTGTGTATACTAGGCTGAGTTGCAGGTTTACAGTTTCAATTACATTTTTATGTACTCAGCGTGCGAATACGGCATGTTGGAGAGTAGCGCGGTTGGGACTCGATTTTGTTAATTGAGATCCGTGAACTTAACAGAATTGAGATTCAACTATGAACAAATATTTCTGACTTGAAAAAATATTATATTAACTTTTTTATGAATTATATGTGCGCCTATACATTAAAGCTTTTTATTGACAACTCTCTTATTCTGAATCACAAATAACGTAATTATACACTTAATAAATACATACATTGCCTTAACTCTAAAAATACGATAGATAGACATAATTGAGATTCATGCTAATTTAAGTAAGTATTACTTTTTGAAAATTACCATTCCACTTTTTCTGTATTTATACAAGTCAAATGCCGTTAACACAATATCTAATCATTAAGCTTTAACCCTTTAATATGAACAACGCTCGAAACCGTATAGTTGTGACCTGCGTTGGTGTGAGTAAATCATGGTTTCTACTTCATTTTCTTAAAAGCCGAATTAAAATATTAATAACCTTACTTATCATGTATACTCAGTAACGTATAATCAATTATTAAAGTGGTGTTTCAGCTTAGAAAGTAAAAAATTTGGCGGGCAATCGAATAAAATAGATTTTAAGACGTTACTACTACTAATTTACGATTCACGTTAAAGGGTTTTTGAGTTTGTTGTTCTTTTAGAAAAGCTTGAGTAATGTGTTACTAATGAAAGGTTTATACTAATCGTCTTTTTAATTTGTAAATTATATTCCCCGTGCAGGAATTTCAGAGGCCGTCCCCGCGATTAGCCCCGATCCTGACCAGATTTTCGGACCGACGGAAGTCAACCCCGATTCAGACCCGATTTCCCCGTCTTTTCCTTGCATTGAACAGGACTCACGGATTCCCTGCCTGAATCCTGTCTGATATTCTAAGGTCCGCGCTTTTCTATTTTGAGGTTATGATTCTAACGTTAAACAAAGGATTTCCGTGCCCGAATCTCGTCTGAACACCTAATTATTTAAAAGCAAGTAAAATTGGGGGATAACAGGTCGGGATCTAACCAGTATTTCCTATCATCTACTAAACACTATTGCTTGACGTAACATGTCGGCAAGGTAGATCTTTATATTGAATATATCACTTATTTTTATTCACACTAAAGTAATTTTTTATTAATGTTTTCATGTTCATATACTATTATTATTGTTTTAAAAATAATATAACAGTAGAGCAAGTGAATCAATTAACATAATATTAATAATTGATATATGATAAATGGTAATATTATTTTTATTAATATTTTGTTGCTATTATTACAATTTTAATTACAAAGTTCATATTTATTATAGAAAAAAATTTATAAGTGTGAATAGTCACCCGTGGATAATTCATATCTTCTTATTTATTTTTTAACTATAAATAAATCATTAATACTTGTAAGGTTTTTAAATACCAACTGAACTAACAATATTGCTGCCCTTATCTAAGCAAGTTTTCGAGAGACAGAATAAGGTAGATTTCAAATAACCAAATATTATCTATATACTAAAATCAGTAATTGTTTTTGTATTTCCCTAAAAAAAAATAGGTACTTTTTTGTGGCTTAAAATATTTATTAGTATTTATTGTTCTCAAACGGAAAGGAAAAAGTTTAGTTTTGTGTTAATTCTATATCAAATCATTATGATTTAATGAGATGTGACAGTGAACTAAAAATTCCTACCTTACCGGCATCACATTTATATTCTTTTCTCTGAATAAATAAATATTTATTTATTGCACAGAAAAAAATATAAGTGTGATGCCGGTAAGGTAGGGATTTTTAATTCACTTCCACATCCCTTTAAATAAAGAAATAAATAAATAGCAAAATATACGTGAGACAGTAGGAATCTACTGTCGGTAACTGGCATGCTCTTAAATGAAATTTAATAACTTATTGATAAATTTTAAATTAATTGAAAAATCAAATTTTCTTTAAATTTTCATGAATTCTATTGTAAATTTTATATAAAAACCTTTAAAAATGTAACTTAAGATTTGTGTTATGAATTTGAAGTTCAATAACGAGAGAAAATTATAAAACTAAAAAGCCTGTAAGGTAGGAATGAGTTAGTACTATACATGTTTTTGATAAATATATCTTTTATTTTATCAATATAAAGGAGAAGAAAAGATTGAAAAGATATACGAAAAGTTGCATTGGTATATTAGAAAACGTGTCAGTATATCTTATCTCCTTAATAGCTATTCCATATTTTAATTATATTAATCTTTTCGTAAAAAGAATGGTATAAAAGACATTAAATACCTACGAAACCAAAAATATAAATGTTAACTTTAACGTGTACCATAAATATATGTTTTGAAGTTACGCGAGTAATAGGTCCGTGTGGTCAAATGGATAGAGCATCAGCTTACGAATCTCGACGACGCCAGTGCGATTCCAGCATAAACCAAAAATTTTTTTAATTTATAATTATTTCTATATTTCTGTTTCCGATTATCATAATAATAACTACAATATAAATAAAGCTAGTTTAAAAAGAAATGAATACACGTAGAGTACACGAGAAGGGGAGATAAATAATTTTTTCTTTGCTGAGGATTAACATCCGAAAATCGGGCCGAATCGCATAAAAAATGGTATACAAATCGGAGCCTGGATCGAGTGCGGTTTTCCTGTCCGATTCCAACCTGACCTACGAGAATCTGGTCTGAATCGGGTCTGGTTTACCTAAGATTTGCTGCACGGGTCCAAAGCCGGATAGATACAAAATTTAAAAAATAATTTTACATTTATTACATACAATTTATATATATTACGATAATGAAACATAATTATATGAATGAATATTTCAACACATAATATAAAGCTTCCTGCTACCCAACTTCCCGCTAAGATGTAAAAAATAAAAGTTATCTTTCGTAAATAAAGAATTTTAACTGTATTTTCCTGACTATAATCTTTCACATAATAAAGATTCTCGCGATCAAGAAATAACTTAATAAATCCACCTTCATTCATCATAAGTAATGTAAAGTGCAATTTTTGAAGAAGCGGTGAATCTTCTACTCATGTATATGCATAACTTCTTTCTACCAAATTATCTGTCGATATATGAATCAGTTTACTCTCTCGTACATAATATCCCAACCCCACATCCGAATATACGCAAACTATGCGATCACCTTTGAGAAGACGATCGAAGCAGTCTTTTATCTTACGGGACATTTCAAATCGTTCACGAATTTCTTTTTGCCATATCATTTCCTTATGAGAGGAAGTCGCATAAATTGGAAAGTTTATAAGTAAATCTGTAGTTGTATCAACAGTCGGTATGTGGTCACTATCAGTATTAATCGTACTGAAATAACTTTGTATCGATGTACTAAACATAAATACAGCTATTATGATAATCATTAAAAGGATTTTTCCAGATAACTTGCGCGGATTCTTTAGTGTTGAACTATTAACCCACCTGCGCAGAGAGCCGAGTATACTCGTCCAAACCGCACGTCATTTTTGTATACATTTTGTATCACAAATTTAAATCTTTACTTTGTTGGGACATCTACAACCTCTCAATTTGAAGCTAGATAGTATAGCTATTATTTAGAAAATGTTACGAATTTGCAGAAAATATTGTTGCAGACTTACATTCGATCTAGTACATATACACGAAAATAAACTTCTGCGCAGGAGGGTTAATAAATATACGCATGGATTCCAAAATAGCTGAAGACATTGATTGTTGTAGAATGTATTTTAAACACAAAGTACAGCGAACAAAAGTTATAATTAAAAGAAAACAAACGTGTATGGTTAAGCGGAAGAACAATTTATCGACATAATATACTGGCTCTTTTATAGTTATGAATTTCAATGCACTTGCATAAAATGAATGTGCTTGTACCTTCCAATAATCGCGTATGAAGAATGTACTCATCAAAATGTCAACAATGCCGGATAATGCGTCTTTGACAGGCCCTTCTGGTTTTCCGACTTCATTAATAAAACCCAGGATTTCCGACTCTTTTACAGTCATCGTAGCATTTATATGATTTAAAACAGTACACACAAATTTAAATACAAATCCACTGCATCGGTCATAGCCACTTTTCATATTGTCATACCGATACATAAGTTTATCCGTTATACCTATGGCTATTTTTAAATCATAGCCATTTAAATTTTTTGTTTTATCAAAATATAATTTGCTACTGCAGATCGTACTGTCTATAATTTTTTAATAGATGATTATAAAGGTGTGTTCTTTTATAAAATGAACATTTCAGTTATACTTACACGGAGAGAATTTTCTAATAAAAATTATGACGAAATTCGCAGTAAAAATTACCGTGAATGACTATAAAGCTGGGACACTCTAACTTTCCGGCAGTTTTTATTGATATTTACGATAAATTTTACCGTACTGAAGGGTAAAATTTGCCTGCCGCAGAGTAAAAATTCCCTGTACGAATCTTAGAGAAAGCCAAAATTTGTGATAAAATTTGTACGAAATATTTTTTAAAAATCTGGATTTTCTTCCAATTATTGTAGCAGTATCATTAATACTTAAATAAGTACATTTATACACATTTATATTTGAGTTAACCTAAAATGTGTACACGCTCAGTTGTTTCCTTTATCAGCTGTCTTCTTTTTCTCAAATCGGGTAAATTTTACCATTCAGTGCGGTAAAATGTATAGTCTGTACGGTAGAATTTGTAGTCAATGAGGTAATTTTTATAGTAAAATATCAGGAAAAAGTGCCAGAAAGTAGGAGTGTCCCAGCTTTATAGTTATTTACGGTAATTTTTACCCTGAATTTCGTTATAATTTTTATTAGAAAATTCTCTCTGTGTACGATAGTTGAGAAATCCAGGAATTTGGTGCGGTGGATATTAAAATAATGTTAAATAAATGTCTGAAGTATTATAATCTTGCACTTGATACCAAAATTTTGGAGCTAAATATAGATAAGGATTGAACATGTATAGCAGTAGTTGATTGTTTGAGTATGTAAATAAATAAATAGCAGACAGTATATTAAAACTCCACACTATGCTTAAAAATATTCGAGCCATCTGACAGCTGTTTTCAGAGTTCTTATTAACGATCAAATAGTGCGCTTCATGATTCCACCAAATAGAATCTCTCATTTCCTGCAAAATTTTTTCAAGACTTCTGGTATTTGAAGTAACAATCATAGCACTAGTATTGGGATAATTCATTTTACTTACATGCGTTTCGTTCAAGACATAGACTTTCCGAAAACGTTTGTTATTTTAAAAAACCATATTTTATTCATTTTGCAATATTTTAGTTACTGCGTTTCGTTCAAGACATAGACTTTCCGAAAACGTTTGTTATTTTAAAAAACCATATTTTATTCATTTTGTAACAAATAGATTGGAGTATGTTTGGTAAACAATGAATTTAAAATAACAGAATTATCTTTGCTCTTGCCCTGGTAGAAACGTTCACCAACGATTCGCCAATCGTTGGCCAAAAGCACTAAATTCTGCTTAAGCAAGGTATGTAAAGTGTTATGGTATATTATACAATCAATAAAAAGTCATTATATGAACATAATTATATAGTTTACTTCCAAAATTCACATTTAAATATATGTACACTTAATTCAAATTTGAGGTTAGGTGTAGTAAATTGATGACTTAGTTTACTACCCTAGTGGAAGAAATCTTGTATGCCAAAGTATGTCTGAGTTATCTAAGTTTGCCGAAAATTGCTAAAGTTTTCCAAAAGTGTACCAAAATTTGTCATATGTGTGCCAAAACGGCCAATTGGAACACATTTGGCGTACTCTGGCAAACTTTGTCAAACTCTAGTAAACTTTGGCAAACTTTGACAAACTTTTGACATTAAAACCATTTCCACTAGACCCATACATTATAATTTACTATTATAATTAAGAATTATGTATAAAATAAAAAATACTTTTTATCAATTCTATAGTATAATATGAAAACATGGGAAGTTGGATGGATAGTAAAAAATTATATCAAAACCAGTAGTTGCAAGAGATATTTGCAAGCTCCGCAACTCAAGGCGCGCTCTCAGTTTGCGCGAGTAGCATGGGTAGACACAATATACACATATACATTGAACCATTCGTAACCATAACCCTACTTTAAATAAAAATTTAATTATATTTTATTTAGTTTACAACTTCATGACAGCATAATTTTTATCATTCAGTGGTCTATTGTAAAAGATACATATAGTGACGTACATTTAATGATTCAATTTATAAATTGAAAATATAATTTTAGAACAACAAATAGAGCAGTCGTTGGCGAACCGTTGGTCAATTACAGCAGTAAGTATTATCCAACGTCATTGGCGAACCGTTGACGAACAGACCATCTCGGTTGGTCTATTTTCTACCAGGGTGTCAATAAGAAGAATAGTATTCTTTTCTCTACCTCCAAAACAGCTATCGACAAGTGTTCCGTTTAAATTTTAGTTATAATAAAATATCATTCCTAAAAATTCGTTTGAATAAGAAATGAGAATTTACTTACAATTACTTTAGAAATGTTAATGTTAATCATTTGTATCAGAATTATAACACTGCTTATAGGATTTGTTTCAATACAATGCACATTTGATATGAGATAGTAGAGACAACCCAAAATATTTTTTATTATCATGTTTTAATATTGTACACTTTAAATACAATTAGAACAGTAATTAGATTAATATTTTTATTCCTGACACGACTTGTAGAATCGAGTGATGAAACTTGACTAAATTTAGGTGAAACATATTTCGCTTTAAATATTGAAAAAAGTGTAAAATCAATACAAAATTTTAAAATTAATTGTTAGAATTGTCGCATGTATGCGTAAATAAAATTAAAACTTTCGTTATACTTTTGTTATAATGGTGGTTATAGAAGGTCCCATACCAATTTTGAACACATTTCATCTACCTTTGTCTTAGTTATAGAATAACATGCAAATGCTTTTGTGATACAAATAAAGGGTTTTAAAATGTTCCTTGCGCAAATCCATTTGACTAAAAATAGTTAAGAAATTTTAGAGATACTCATTAACTGATCATAAGCAAAACTTCGAATTATTCCGTTATTTATACTTAAATCACCATTTCGCTGCGGCATGCCACATCAGTGACTCGTGCGATTTTAAGGCATATAATTTTGGAGATATATCCAAGTATTTATAGTCAATTAAATTTCAGAATAACTGCTTTAAATATAAAAAGTTTTTTGGAGTCATAGAAAAATTTGTTATTCCTCATAGAGGAAGCTTTGTGATGGTAAAAAAAACTTATCCTAAAATCATTATAGAAACATGTTTTGAGACATTAGGAATCAAAATACACTGGGTGTGTACGTGTGTCTGTGTGTATATATATATGTATGTATGTATGTATGTGTGCGTGTGTGTGTGCGTGTGTGTGTGCGTGTGTGTAAATCAGCTTTACTTAGAATATACATGGTGAAAATTAATGTTTAAGGACTCATTTTCTTGTTTATTTTAAGTAAGACGGCTTAAAAATATTGTGTCTTCACAGAGAATGCTTTATGATACTAAAAAAATGTGTGTGTATACTCATGGATGTGAAGTGACCTTACTCTGAATATACACGGCGAAAATTAATTTGTCAGGGATTATTTTTTGTTTTTTTAAGAACGGCGGCACAAATACAAATTTTTCTTCGTTGTGTTTTTTTATCCGTTTGTCGATTTTTTATTTTTAGTTTTTTGGACTTTTTGATACCTTATTCCAAGGTATTTGAGATTATGTATTTATGAAATTTGTTTTGGTCGCTTATATCTGGAGACTGAAACGGTAATTTTTTACCAAATAGGGTTCATTTTATTCGTTTTTTAATGAAGATTTAAAATTAAAAAGAAATTTAAAGACGCATCTACTCGTTTTTGTTTGATAAATACTTTCATTTTTACGATTTTTTGAAAGTGATAAGATAAATTATTTATGTATGACACCATTGATACTAAAAATAAAATTTAAAATTGAAGTCGCACATTAAAAAGTACTTAAATGCGCCCTTAAACAAGACTATAAAAAGTACCTATACAAAAAAGAAATAAATGAATAAATAGTTCCTATCACACAATATAATATTGCGTTTCATGAAGATCATGAGAAACTTTATAATGATATCGGTCCTATAAAGAACGTGCATTCCTTAATACACGCGGCAAAGTTAGCAATTTGTTCGATAATGCCCGTGCAGCGGAAAAGACTCTCTGCAACACCCCGCGTAACAACAATAAGCGCGCGCTGTGCACACGCACCTCCTCGCAGCTAACTTGCGGTCATCATTGAACGCTCGGCGGCGCGCACATCGGGCATTGCGCAAACCGAAATCTCATTATTACGAGACAAAGAGCCGACGATTAATCATCGTCACTCGCGAGCGAGCGAGCTTGAGCGCGGCGGATTGATAGCTCCGAGCGGAAATGCTGCCGCAGCGCGAGTACGGCAGTAATTTCTTAATAAGAAAAATAAAGGCGGACTATACGAAAAGGAAAAAGGAGGGGGGGGGTACAAAAAATTCCTTTAGAATGCAGTTCGAATCTCGTCTTAAAACCAAAGGCAGCAATGTGTAAGAGCAACTTGCTTGAAATCAAACTTGAACTGAAAAGCAAGTCAATTTTTACAAGACCTCGAAAAGAAGGAAGTTATCAATTCGACCCGTATGATTTTTTCTTTTATGTCTGTTCACGCATAACTCCTCGACGGATGAATCGATTTAGATAATTCATTTTTTATCTGATAGAGTATATTCCACTGGTGACCCATACAAAATTTCGAGCCAACACTACTATTTCTGATATTAATGTTTCCACTATTGTTTTGTGAATTTTGATGCTTAGCTTGTTTCCAGATGTATCAATTTCGATAATTCTATTTTTTATCTGTTAGAATATATTCCACTTGTGGTTTGATATCAATTTTGCGTTGGTAATGGCACAATACTACCAGTACTGCCCAAATAAAAAAGATTTTTATTATTCTTTATAATCTACTTTAAGGAGGTCCGAGCGGCATACTAGTCAAAACAGTAACTTATGAAAAAACGTTATTTAATCGAGAAGTTTATGACAGTGTATCAAGTTAACAAATTGAATATTTAAAAAACTTTGAATATTCATATTTATATCAAACGCATATTTATCTTATTTCTTTCTGAAAAGATCATTATAGACCTTGATTTGACTCTAACCTCTAAGGTGTTTCTCTGTTTTGAGTACTTTTTTCCGTTATTCTACAAATATCTCTCTAAAACGCCAGGCAACCCTATTTTTGTATTGTATGCACATAAAATTGGAAAGCTAAAGATTAATTTGATACTTTAATAATCTAGAAAAGTTTCCTACAAATGCATGAATTTTTCGTTTCAAACGCGAAAAATGCGTTTTCTGCATATTAAACGGGCTAAACGGGCGAACTTTAGAATTAAATATCTTTTCGAAATGCAAGGCAACCTAAACTGAAAATTTGTCTCTGGATTCAAATAATCTTTATTAACAATTACAAAATAGATTTGGGTCTTAAAGTTTAAAATTACTTTTCGCTCATACCCCCTTAATCTAATCTTTTTGGACTAAATATGTGTATACATGTATACATGTATACATGTTATATTGAGAACACTAAAAGGAGATAACAAAAAATTTGTAACAAAAAAATATTGAACCGACTTCAAAAGATATAGCGCTATCACAAGTAAAGAATAATACTATCTGTAATAACGGGATTGAGAAAATAATAGGCTCCATCGAATGTTTATTGGTTTTATTTAATACAAAGTCAACATTTATTTAAACTACAACTTTTTGGAGTTGGCGCCAAAATTTTCAGTAAATTGCTATACCAGACTTTTCTAGCGCCGACTCGAAAAAGTTGTAGTTTAAATAAATGTTGACTTTGTATTAAATAAAGATAATAAACATTTGATCGAGCCAATTATTTTCTCAATCCCGTTATTATAGGAAATATTATTTTTTTACTTTTTAGTGCGTTATGTATTTTGAAGTTGGTTAATTTTTTCTATATTACCTTTCATCATTAATGAATCGGGTTGTTCTAAGTGAATCTCACGGCTGAATTGGGCATTGCTCTAACAGCAATATAATATTAGACGCGAAGTTTCTGTTAGAGCTATACGTATATGATTTAAAGCTATGATCGTGACTAATATTACATTTCTGTTAATACCCGGTACATCAACGAAAATAAAGCAATGTATAAATATATTCGGTGCAAATTAAGTATGTATACTTGGATTTCACGAGCTAGAATTTATTACTCTTATCGTTAGACAAGTGTTTTTGAAGGTTAGGATTGAGGTTAGAATGTTGACAAATGAAAACATAAACAAACTTTTCGATTGATATAGGTTCAAACAGAAAAAGAACAGTAGTGAACATTGCTATATTTATGGTACCTACATATTCTTTGTTAATTCTGTACTCCGACAACACTTTTCATCTGTGTATCATTTACACCGAAAATAAATAAAGAGCGGTTTTGATACATCTTAATTCATTATAACCTAATCAATTCAAGATTTTTAGAGGTACTTTGTATGTAAAGAATAATCATCAAAGAAAAATAAGAATGTGCAAATACTTTTAAATTATTTTGCTCTAATAATTAATTTTCGTTAATGCAATGTTTACGTTGTATGTATAAACATGCTAACTACGTTAAGAAAAGAAAATGTTTAAAAATGCTGTGTTCTAGTACATTCCTTTTTAATTATATCATGTTTCTGTTATTTATTTAAAAAATAATTGTTAATTAATTATCTTCTGTCGGACTCACATAATAATTTGCCCAAAACAATTAAATTCATAACTGTCTTTTGAATAAAGTTCATGACGCAAAAATATTTAGAGGTTAACGATGCTTTTCTTTTTATTGTAATCTTGTCTGCATTATAGTTTATGTTTCTGAATGTAAGTTATTTTATAAATGAAGAAGTAATAAATTTAAAGAAAACCTTGTATAGTGAGGAGTGAAAATAAAAAGAAAGCAAGCGACGAGCGATCGAAGCTACATTATATCTTGCGATTCCAGGACACATTTCTTCGAAAGATGCTTGGGCAATCTTTTGTTCTCCAGTCCATGAAGAGACACGTACAATCTATTTCTATTCGTGTAAATATTTTTTTCTCTTTTTTGAAGAAAGGGTGCTAGGAGAAACGACTTATTCGGGCTCTCTCTTCATCACGATATTGGTGTCGTGAACACTGCTAAACTATTGTTGCTACTGTACGAAAAGTATAAAGTTGAAATATTATAGATTGTTTATGCACAGTAATTGATAGATATAATTATAGCTAATATATATTTTATCCTATTATTGCACGAATGTCTAAAATTAGTGTCAAGTAATGTCTTATTTAATTTGAATATAAGAAGTCGATTAATATTGAAATATTATATAAAATATTGAAACCGGTAGTTACAAAGTCTGCACCCTGGTAGAAAATTGAGCATATTAGATGGTCGGTTCACGATCTATTGGGCAGATCCGTTTCCTAATAGTTCGCCAGAAATAAACCAGCATCTGACCAGAAATTTATAGAAAATCTAAATAGCTTACATAACCCTAAAAATTTATTGAAAATGTAAATCCCATTATAGTACTTCTGCGTTAAAACAGCATGCAAATTTTTATTCGATTATTTATTTGATTTTTTTATGTCTTATTTAATTATAAAACTCTAACCTTAAAAAAACTTTTAATGAAATAAGTTTTTAGTTTTTATTTCGAATCTATCCCAAATATATCTTAGCATTCTATTAACAATAAGCTATTAAATCCATGACATAATAATCATTATTAACTTATAATAATTCGTTAAACGTTATTTTTTATTTATTTATTCATTAACCATAAGTTGGTCAGGTTTCTGACGAGAAAACGTCGACAGGTAGCGGGGTTTCTGGCCAGACTTTTAAGCAGAAATTGGCCATTCCCTATAAAATAGAGTAAAATCTGGCGAACATATGGGGAATTTTTCTACCAGGGCAGCTCTATCCAATATGAAGTGTCTCTATTTTCTTCTTCTTCTACTTCTGTTTTTCTTCAATGATAATGGGTTTCCTTGAATACTGAAAAACAGTATTCAATTTTTTATAGCACTGTGTGGCCTAAATCCGCACTTAAGTAGTCCATTATTGCACCGTCCTTATCGCCCTCGCTACGCTCGGGCACTGACCTCACGGTGCAATACTGGACTGCTTAAGGCACGACTAGGCGTGACAGCGGATTTAGGCAAGCAATGCTATAAAATAGTTTACGATACTCGTGTCAAAAGTCGTCCTTCGTAGCACGGCGTTTAGCGTGCTAATACACGCCGTGCTGTAAAGGACTACTTAGGTCACACATATCGTAATATACTAATAGAACTGTCTCTGTAATAATATTTTCCGGTTATCTCGTTGTCGTTACTCTCTGAAGGACTGAAGCTACTCCTGCTTCCTTCTTTCCTTGCGAAGGTCAATGAATCCAAGAAATTATCATACAAACTACATAGATCAACTCTTTTCTAAGTTTTTGTATGCATGTATATGTATGCACTCTATATGTACTCTACGTAAACTCGACGGAAACCATTTTAATCAAACGTTTCAAAATTATCCAACCGCGGCAGATAAAATCTGCTTTTAAGCTAATTTCATTTGATGAATTCATAAACGTTCCATTATACATCGCTTTGTTCAGTCCAATTGTAGGCGTAGATCATTAGCAAAACATGTAGTGAATATTTAATCCAACTAATATTTTTGTTAGATTTCATTTGGTATGAGGTGAAAATAATAATTTATCAACATAGACTAAACTTTCAATTAACCCTGGCATCCGATTATCTATCTTTGTAAAATGTGCTGTACTGTATAGATACTCAATTTAGCAATGCAGTCGGTAGTTAGAATATTCAAGTATATTTACTTTATATCATCTATTAAACTTCTAAAAATACATTGAAAGTGCATTTCGTTGTGATTGCAAGCGCTGAATCTGTTAAATGAAAACTAACATTCTAACCTGTCATTCGAGAGCATAATTTGTTTAGTAGAGTTCATGACTATTTTCCTTTGGATTAATGACAAAAAAATAGTAAAGAATGCAAAAATAATGGTGAAATTTTCTTAAGCTTTGTTGAATAAGCGGCCATAGCAGTTTTCACTACAATACATGTCTCAGTGTAGGTTTTCGTCGTTCGCACCAGCCAAAAATTAAAAACCACACATTCCTCTTCGGAATTCCAAACAAACACAGCGAACTATCTCCACCAACTACACCCAAAAACTACAAAGCTGTCTCCTCCAACAGCATTAGCCTACAATAAAGCGCATAATTTCTGCCAACCGCCGCGTGCGCACCCATTGTGACCATGTTCGCATATTGTCCCACTACTACCTTACCAGCCCCACGCTCTCTTTAAGATCAAAAAACGCCGTCCCCGCTGCACACGGGCATGCGCGCATCCGTACAGACACACAATAGGATTTACTGTTAGCATCGCGGGCGCAACACACAAGCAGGCGCGACTGTAACATAAAAGCCTCGTGGCTGCGCACATACGCGCAGGCAAGCGTGGAACATTTGACTACGCGCCGCGGCGACTGTCAGAGTGTCAGCCAAGCCCATCCTCTCTTTCTCAACGTAGGAAATATTATAATTGCCGGCGCAGTTGAGTTTCCTCTCGGCCGCCCAGTGGTGTGTGGGTATACGCGCGGTGCGCACCTGGGCGACGCGACGCGCGACTGCGCCTATATATAAGCGTCGCGTACTCTGCACTTTTGATTTCTCGCCGGGAGATGGGAGCTGATGGGTATGGTGTGGATGTGCTTCGGGGAGCACGGGTGTCCCAGTGAGGGACGAGTTTGAGACTGATTCGAGTGGAGAGGAAGGAAAATTGGGTGCGTTGGGTTGTGGAAAATATCGATGCGATGGTATTGGGGTTCGAGGAATTCTTGCGACAGATTTCGGAATCTGTATTTTGTATGTTTGTGAAGGTTGCATTGTGCTGCGTCTGAATGATTTTTATCATTTACGTTTACCATTTTAAGTCTTTTATAGTACTTATTACGAACAGAACAATAATTTTTAGTGTGCGCGTAGCGCACTCGATCAGATTTTGACTTGACATTTGAAAACCAATAAACATCACAGAATATAGTTGCAAAGCTGTTACTTATAGCAGCACTTATCAATGCCAGGCTCAGAACAACAAGAGTTCATAATATATGGGTCTATTAATCAAAATATGCATATTATTGTGAAAATTTATGGTATATGTGGAAAAATTGATAGCACTACCTTTGATCATAACTCTGCAACTATTTGTTTATTCTTATTGCATTATATGGCAAAAATGACTAATTATATATTATATCCGGTATAGATTTCCAAATTATTAATATTTAAACTGAAGCGTAGAAAGAAAAGAAAAGTTTTTTAGTCCGCTGAAAGTAGTTATAGAGTACATAATTTATATTTTCTACGCGATTTAATTAATTTCTTTTATGAATAAATGATTACAAATGCGCGAAAAATAGGTTCGATATTCTACGAAATCCTTTATTATTAGGTTAGTTTTTACCGAAAAACATTACAGTGCACTAAACATATCTTACACGCAGATAAATAATGACTTGACCTAATAGATATTCTAGAATACATTAATTAGAAACCAATATGAAAAATTGTGCTTTAAATCTATTTTGCTTTAGCAACATATTCAAGAACTAAGTATATAGGGGAGAATCAGCCTGGTTGACGCAGCTACTTCAATGGTTCACCAAGTTATCTGAAATATTTGTTTGGTATCTAAGATAAATATTAGTTTATTCACATAAAAAAGCTAAAATTCATCTTAAAAAACAAACAAATATTTAAGATAATGAGGTGAACCATCAAAGCTCGTGAGCCAACCAACCAAGCCGCTTCTACCCTGTATTTAATGTATTCTGTGAATTATGCAACTAAAGTACCCTCACCAAGCAAGACATTCTTATACACAAAAGCCCAACAATATGAAGACGTTAACCCCTCAGAGATTTATAATGGGAAAGGACTTGGAAGGAAGTCGAGGATACGATCGAAGCCAAAGCAGCCGAGGGAGAACCGAGCGAGAAACACACAAAAGAGACAACCTGCGCGAACACGAGCAATACCAAAGGGAACGACGAAGCAGAAACAGAGAAACAGAAGAAGAGGCACGCGGCGGCGGCGGCTTCAGGCACGAATGGAACACGCGGTTCTCGTGTACGGCACGCGGGGCCCGTTCCTCTTCGATTGTGTGCCTGCGCCGCGTGATTTAGAAATTTGCCGCGACGCGCGCACAATCGATTGTTCGATAATATCGGCCTCATTTGTCAGCGGCGGTAGTGGCGGGCCCCGGAAGATCGTTTAAATGCAAATGAAAGGGGGAGGGGGGAAGCTTCGGGATTCTGCACCTTTTATCCGGTGCCTTTGAC
Source organism: Gastracanthus pulcherrimus (assembly GCA_949152435.1). Lineage (NCBI taxonomy): Eukaryota > Metazoa > Arthropoda > Insecta > Hymenoptera > Pteromalidae > Gastracanthus > Gastracanthus pulcherrimus. Next base: position 91,001,413 of record OX424572.1, read on the forward strand.
CGCGGCGCAAGTGTACGGGGACATGGGTTGCAAAGGAGGGAAGATTCTGGAGTTTGCGCCGGGTGACATCTGATTTCTTCATTCGAGGATGCGCTGTTGATTTTAGGTAACTCTAGTGGTTTTCTACTACAAAAATCAAAAAAATTTTCATTGCATATACAATTATTTTAATCCTTTGATTGACTGCAAGAAATATTTGTATTTTGTATTTGTAAAGTAAGAATAAGATGATTAAATTTCTGATTTTTTTTAATTTAATGGCAATCTACTCATTTTTAGGCACGGCCGCTCTAAGGGAGAGCCTTATATTTTCGTCATCGCAAAAAGTGTAATATCTTTAAAACCAACATATTATTACATAAAAACATGTTTTAACACTATAGGAACACATTTCAAGCATCTCCGTAGATGTATGTATGGATGTATGATGTATAGTGGCACATCGGCGTCCCTAATCGGACCTACGGCCATAAGTAGAGTAGACTAGAGTATGGACGTATGTGTGTACGTAATCAAGTTTATGCAATAACTCAGCGAGGCTGCGGTGAAACTGACTGAAATTTATAACGGTTACTTGTCATATTATAAGAAGCTGCTATATCTATTTTCAGCCATATCTGATGAGTATATTTCCATATAGGAGAATTTTTAAAGATATTGAAAAATCAAATTTTAGCTGTATCTTGAATAAATTTCATATTTTAATTAAATTTTTCACTGTAAAATTGTAGATCTCGAAAAAATACAATTTTTTTGTATTCAACATTTTTTACGAAAACCTCATTTAAATAAAGCTTGTCGAAAAAGAAACAAAAAATAAAACACAAAAAGGCATAAAAAACCGAATTTCCGCTGAATCTTTAATAAATTTAATATTTTTACTAAATATTCCTCGGTATATTTACGGATCTCAAAGAAACAAAACTTTTTTGTATTTAACACTTTTCATAATAATGTCACTAAAACCGAGGTCACTAGAGGAAACGAAAAATATTGGCGTTTAATAATGTTTAAAATTTGTTTGTTACCTTCTTTAATCATGACGAAACAAGCTACTGAAGTTTTAATGTGTTTGGACAAAGTGGAAATATGTTTGTTATATCAGTGGCGGACCAGCTTAAACTTTACAATGTAAAAGCATTTTTCACTCGGACCTTTAGGTCAAAGCAGTGATATAAGATAGCATCAAGATAAAGGAATCGTTATTATTGCCAAATAAACTCTCATTGTTCCAAGTTATTGATAATTTTTCCCCCTGTTATATATCACGATTTTAGAATGTCTTTTATTATTTAACTACATAAATTAATAACTAGCAAAAACGCTCGCTTCGCTCGCGAATGATATGTTTGATCGTCATAATATTTTTTACCAAATGTAATCAAATAAAATACACATTGCATGATAAAATATATTTTAAATTCGAATTGTTTTAGTATGACAATCTTATGAAATTTGGTATACATTATTATATTATATTTTATAATGTTATGGCATATATAAAGTAACATTTATTATACAACAATTATTTATGTGAATATTATTATATTGATAATATTATGGATTTTTAATATATAATTAATCATTATGAGAAAAATATAATTATTATTATTGATGACAATTAATATTTAAAATATTTCATGAAATATTTGACGTATTTCCCGCGAAATTTGTATGCGATATTTGTGCGATAAATAAAATAAATGTCAGTAAAAAGTATTTAACGTGTAATTTGCTACGTATCTAATTGTGTCAAAATCGCACGATAATCGCGCATTTCATTTTAAATAAAATCAAATTCTTCAAAATACAAAATTAGTCGACGGGGTGGTTAATTTATGTGTTACCATCTGAATGATGACGTTTCAATTATGCCTGGCTACCTTGCTTACTAATTATGTATTTTAAATAGTTTTATTTTATTTAGAAATTTATTTTAGATGAATCATGCGATCATTCCACAAACATTATATAATTTTAGCGTGATTACTCTACTAATAAAACACATGTAGTTAATTATGTATTTTTTCCAGTAAAATAATCATAAAACCTATCACTTAATTACCGTATTAGAAGCTTTTTACAGAAGCTTGGGGTGCGTTGTTGCACGGTTTGCGGGATCAAATGTAACATATAAATGTTGATATAATATATAATTTTATTTTGTAATAAAAATATACGATCATTAATGAAATCATATATAGTACAATCCTTGTGACGTAATAATAAAATATAAAAACAATATAATATCATAATACGACATTAAAATAGCTGGATTGTATAGTTAAAAATAAAATTTAAATATTATAAACAGGGTAAACATTTCTAACTGTTTTAATCACGTGTTTAATCATATGCACAATCATATGCATAATCCATACTTTTTACGTTTTTTTTTGCAAGATTTTTACGGGAAATCCTGTAGAATTCATTTCTGAATTTATTTCCATAAAAACTTGCAAACAAGGAAAAGAATCAATTCAATTTGAGGTATATATATATATATATATATATATATATATATATATATATATATATATATATATATATATATATATATATATAGAGAAGTTCTGGCTAAATTGCAGCTGGGCAAACTGCATCCTGGATCCTGGTTTTGTGAAGTAATGAATCGAACAGTACCTGGTCAAAGCTCATCCTGATAGCCTGGTGATCGACAAGGACGTAGGGAAACAGGGTGACACACGGGCGACCAATATCCTGCCACCGTCTTGGCCGCGGCCTTCGTTGCCGACAATCGGTCGAATCTAGAAGAATTGGCAAATTATTGCCGCCCTATTTCTTCCCCCCTCTCTTGGGCCACAATTGAATCTCGTGTGCACCAAATTAGGTGCTATAGGAGTTGAGCATACAAAAGAGTTATAATTGTAAAGAAGTGCCCATACAGAGGAGCGGAGTGTTGGACCGAAGTTAGCTGGCCTTGGTTCGTCGTGCAGTCTGACTCCGAGCAGGGAAAGTGGTTCCAAGCACAGAAATTCCTGGATACCAACGAAGAGCGAGATCTCGGATTATCTGGCGATAAGCGAGCAGGAAAAAAAGTGATAAATAAAGTTTCATAGATTTTTCCACAAAATACGTCAAACAAAACGCCTTTCTTCAGCCTCCTGACTGGGCGTAAAGCAAATTGTATTTTTTGCTTTCGTTGTTTAAACCAAATTCTCTTTTATTAGATTAACTTATACGGAACACAAATATATTTTGCTATATAATACAATCTTGAAAAATTATTTTATTATATTCATTTTTTTACAAATCTATATATAGATGTAAATAGATATAAAACAAAACATTTGATGTTTTCGTCTATCAATTATTTGCTCGCTAACGTACGTGAAGCGATCAATCGTGACAAATACACAAATTGCATTAATACAGAAATTACTTAGAATAAACTAACAAGGAGAGTGTGCAAGATTTGAGACGCGAAGAGGTCTTATATAACGAGAGATAATTAGAGGTGAATCGTTCGTAGATACATTCATTAAGAAAGAAGACTCCATCGATCTCCACAAATAAAACCATTTTTATTTTTGATGGCTGTAAAATATAACACGTTTACACGACGGTCTATATGAGATAAGACATTTTATATTTTATAGCCATGAATGGGAGAGTATTTTAAAAACTCCAAAAATTTAAATTAAATTTTAATAGTTTTAACTGACAAAAACCATAAGACTCGCACTTTTACAAGGCGGGTCACTTTCGGTAACTTCCGATCGTAATGTTAAATTATAAATTGCAAGACACTGTTTTCCACTAGCAAAGTCACACATAGAGCTTCTATTAATATTTTATTACCTCTTGAAAATTAATTAAAAAGTAATAAATATCACTAGGCAAATAAAACTTTTTCAATTTAAAAGTTTGAATGGTATAAATGGTTCATGGTTTATAGATTTAATGGTTTGAATGGTTTGTTTGGCTATATTTTTCTCGTCTGGTACCCTGGTAGAATTGACTATATCTTCTAGTCGGTACACTGGCATCTAGCTAGAAAATTTACCTAAAAATTAGCTAGATATAAAAATACATTCTGGCTAGGGGAACCCGGCAAGCGTATATACCAAACCATAGCAAAATTTATTTGAAGGTTAAACATCCGATTAAATTATTATGATATTTGAAAGGCTAGTGAATGTATATAATAAATAAATGAAAATTATTAATTGTACAAAGTAAATTACATAAATTGTCAAGAACGCCTAAGGGAAAAACTATCTTTTTTCAGACGTATCGGTTAATGATCATCAAAAGGCACACTGTTGTACATATCGACGCCTCGAATTTAGGCAGACTATTTGATTTTAGGTTTTCATAAAAGATAATATTTCACTTTACGTTTATAAAAACAGATGCTTGGAAGTTTCAAAAATACATTTACGGATTCACTCTTTCGATATAATTCGCGGAAACTGATAAAGCTTTCTTAAGATAAGTATAAGTGCTTTAACTTGATATTATTACTTAATTAAGTTAATTGTATCCACTGAGTTTATATCAAAAATACTATTTATTTTAAAGTAATTGCTTACAAACCGAGAAAACTATTCTTTATATGAAAAATTAATTTTTTTATAAGCTTCAAAAAAGTAATGTTAGATTACTGAATTTAAAAGGCACGATTAAAACTAGAGAAAATAAATAGCATCTAATTCTGCTTGTATAATATAATTAATATAATTAATATAATTAATATAATTAATTTAATTAATATAATTAATTTAATTAATATAATTAATTTAATTAATATAATTAATTTAATTAATATAATTAATTTAATTAATATAATTAATTTAATTAATATAATTAATTTAATTAATTAACCATTATTACAACCTTGTTTAATTTATTTAACAATGATAAGAGGCTTTAATCATTTTCAATCCTTGATCAGATTCTGCCTAGAATTTCATATAAAATGCATGTCGGTATTAGCGGGTCTCTACCCAGAGCCGTTACCCAGAATCAGGCGAGAAAATTAAAATCTAAGTAGGATCTGGTTAATAACCCATCATGGTTAAATTCTCGTATAGTGAAAATATTTAAAAAATGGTTTTAATGCAAACTTGTCTTATAAGAAAAGTAGCTAAAACCTATCGATGTGAATATCTTTATAGAAATCTTTTATATGTTTGGTTCTTATTATTTATTAAGGTGAAAGATTCATTCTAAAGAATATAAAAAAATTTTCATCATTCAATAAACTTAATATTTCTTAAAATTTAGAATGGTTCTATCCGTCAGATCGGCTTGACCCTGTTCTTCCCCAAATGATTCTTAAATGTTTCATAAAAATCACGACTCACATCTCGTATTCTCTCCTTGTAAGCTACGTGCTTACTTAAACTCGTTTACACTTTGAAAACTAATTTTTCATCATTGATGAAAGTGCAAGTCAAACGTTATTAACACAATAAATAATTATTATATTTCAAGATTTTTTAATTTGTTGATGTTTTACAAAAGTTTATTAAGTAGAATTAACTATGTTACTAATAGAATGTTTAGACTAATTACCTTTTTAATTTGAAGATTCTTGTCCAAAGCCAATAAAAAATAAATTTGAAAAAATATTTTACATTTATTATATTCAATTTATATATATTACTATAACGAAACTTAATTTTATAAATCAATATTTCAAAACATAGCACAAAGACTCCTGATACCCAACTTCCCACTAAGATGTAAAAAATAGAAGCTATCTTTCTGAATTCAAGATCATTTACTGTTTTTTCCGAGCTAAAATCTTTCACATAATAAAACTTTTCACGATCGTAAATTAACTTCATAAAGCCACCTTCATTCATCATCACTAAAATTAAGTGCAATTTATGAAGAAGTGGTGAATCCTCTGCGCATGTAAATGTAATACTTCTCTCTACCAAACCGTGTTTTGATATATGAATCAGTTTACTCTCTCGTATGTAGTATCCTAATAACGTTTCCCCATATATACAAGCTATACGATCCTTTTTAAGTAGACGATCGAAGCAGTCACTGATGTTAGTCAATGTTTGAAATCGTTCTGGAATTTCTTTTTGCCACATCATTTCCTTATGATTCTTAACTCCGTAAATTGGAAGATTAGACACGATTAAATCTGTAGTTGTATCTACAGTCGGTATGAGATCAATGTCAGTATTTATCGCACTGAAGTAACTTTGTATAGACGAACTAAATGCAAATATAGCTATTATGAAAATAATTAGAAGTATTTTTCCACATGACATACGCGGATTCTTTAAAGTTGAAGTATTAACGAATATTCGCATGAATTCCAAAGTAGCTGTTGACATTGATTGCTTCAAAATGTATTTTAAGCTTACAATACAGCCAACAGAAGTTATAATTAAATAAAAACAAACATCTATAGTAGATAATAAGCCTAAATGATAGACATAATTTACTGGTTCTTTTATAGTTACTATTTTTAATGCATCTACATAAAAAGAATGTGCTTGCAATTTCCAGTAATCGCGTAGTAAGTATGTATTCATCAAAATATCAATTGTGCTAGATAATACATCTTTGATAGTCCCTTGAGGTTCTCCGTATTCATTAATAAACCCTTTAATTTCAGAATCTTTTACAGTCATCGTAGCATTTATATAATTTAAAACTGTACACATCATTGTATATCCAGCTCCACCGCATCGGTCATAACCAGTTTTGGTTTTATCATAGCGACAAACTAATTCATCCGATTTTATACCTACTTTTAAATTATAGCCATTTAAATTTTTGGTTTTATCATAAAATAAATTGCTGCTACAGATTCTATTATCTAGTTTTCGAAAAGAAGGATTATCAATAGTTTAAAAAAATTCTTTCCTAAAATTAACATTCAATTTATACTTACGATAGTTAAACAATTCAGAATCTTGATCCAGTAGATGTTGAAATAATGTCCAGTTAATATCTGAAGTATTATAAGCTTGCGCTTTGTTCCAAAATTTCGGAGCTAAGTTTGTATAAGGATTAAACGTGTATAGCATTATTTGATCGTTTGAGTATTCACATAAATAAATAGCAGATAATATATTAAAACTCCAAACGATGCTTAGAATTATTTGCGCCATCTGACAACCGTTTTCAAAATTCCCATTGACAAATAAATAGTGCGCCTCATGATTCCAGTAAATTGAATATCTCATTTCCTCCAATATTTTGTCAAGTCTTCTAGTATTTGAAACAACAATAGTAACGCTAGTAATAGGATACTTTATTTTCTTAACATGCATTTCTTTTAAGACATAGACTTTTCGAAAACGTTTGTTATTTTTAAAAGCGAGATTTTCTTCATTTTGAAACAAATATTTTGGGATATTTCTAGTAAATAACGAGTTTAAAATAACACAGTTATCTTCGCACTTGTCAATAAGAAGCATAGTATTCTTTTCTTCGAAACAGCTATCGACAAGTGTTTCCTTTGAATACAAATTAGTAAATAACATTTTTATAATGAAACAAAAATTGCTGTGAATGAAAAATAAACAGATACTTACAATTACTTGAGATACGTGATTCCTTTTCATCGGAACTATAAAATTATTTGTATAGTTTGTTTCAATAGATTGCACAATCAATTTGAGAAAGCAAAGACAGTACAAATTATATCTTAATATCATTTTTGTTATAACATAACGATAATGTACCTTTATCTCAGAAGTAACTATATTTTACAGTATAGTATATCGATTAATCTCCATACGCATAATCACCATTTTTTAATCTAAATTTTACATTTTTTTCTCATGAAGCTATTATTGTAACACAGTAAGTTTAATCTGAAGAAGGCCAGTGAATAGTTTAGGTGCACTGAGGATTCCACAGGGTTAATAACTATTAGAACGTAAGTTATACCCACAATAATAATTTTATACCAGACTACAACAGAAGGGATATGTCTATATACCTACAAGAGAAGGATATGTATATGCCTGCAATGCAGGGCTGTCTGTACTGTCTCTACGTTTGTTTGATGGTTTGCTCCACTGTAACCTCAAAACGATATAATCGATTTTATATTGTTGGGTCTCAATCGATTGGTTTTCAACAAGGGAAACTGTATTAAATATTGAAATAAATAAATAGTTGGAAGCGGTGAAAATGGTGAGAAGTGGATAGCGTTTTACTTTAAGCTGGGTAACATATAAAAGCATCAATCTGATCGAAAGTTATTAACGATCGAAGATAGTGAATGAAATTGCATTAATATTCAAATAAATTTAACTCTTTCAAATTCGACGAATTTTCATGCACTTTCAGTCACCATTTTCAATTGTTAACTTTAATTGTTAACGTTTCTTCAGCTTAACATTTTTATACATTACAGAGCTTAAATAAAGCTCTTTCCGCCTACTTTCTATTATATATTGGGTCAATTTTTTATTATGAGAACTTATAGAGTTCAGATCGAAATAGGCACCTTCGTGCATTAAAATAACGCATATTTTAAATAAATTACCTCATATATCGACAACAAGGGCCCATTAAAACGAATTACGAGTGATAGGTTTCATTCTTAGGTATAATTAATTTTGAATAATTAAATAAACCATCTCCTAAAGTCTAATGTCCCCTAAAGTGGGACCAAAATTCATTTTCCACAGGGTATGCACTCTCCTTGGGTAAATGATAAGGCAAATGTACCTAATATGTCCCACCTAAGCTTTGAACATTTACCATCCCGTATGGAAAAAACTCTCAAGTTGAGTGTTATTTCGTACCCTCAAACAAATTTCAAACCCTTACCTCTATTGGTTCAGGATTTATGTCAAGCTGAAAAACATGATTATTTACACTATTTTCATTATTCTCAAAATGTATGTATTTTTATCTCGAGAACTATTTAAGATATAGTACTTTAGTACGTGCGTTTTCGAAAGAGAATTTGATGCATAATATGATAGTATTTTTACATCACCAAATTTGATGACTTTGATTGGTCCAAATTTCTGCCAAGACACCGATGAAATTTTAAGCTGAGCACCACAAGCAATTTTGTTGAAAAAAATTTCAATGATAGTTTTAGATGTATATTTTAAGATAAAACAAGATTTAGATTGATTATATAACTCGAGAAAAAAATAAAAATTTGTCGCGAAGCTCGTTTTCTCATGTTTAGTGTGCAAGTAGTTCCCAATTTAAGCATTTTGACCGAAGCGTGTGAAACATCGTGTTTTTTTTTGTCGCGAAAAACCCCATCTAGGAATCTATTTTGACAGGATATTTCGCGCGACAATGTATCGTTCAAACTGCACGGCATCGCGTTTCAGTACTTTTTCTTTTCCTACAAAGCTCATATCCCTTAATAAATGTTCATAAAACAGCGATTTTGCTAAAAAGATTCAGACTTCATATAGTTTATTATTTATATATATTAAAAATAAATAATATATATCATAACTTAATTCGGCAATTTTCTTATACCGAATTACTATGGCTGTTTCTAAATTTTTTTAATCTAAATGACTATTGTGAAAGAAACCGTTAAGGAGTAACACCACTCTAGCGGCTCGAAAAAATGCCTAATTTGTACGATTTTTTACAAGAGTAAGAAAGAAGGGATCAAATTTCTTTTTTTAGGGTTTACTATACATATATTGAGGTACAAAAATATATTTTTTTTTACATTTAAATACATAACGGCGGCTATACAGGGAATCTCGTGAGAAGCCTTTTTCTCAAACCTCCAAACGAGAGAACACTTTTCTCGGAAAGTATGAGACCTGGAACAAAAATCCAAAGAAATTCTTAATCTATATAACGTTAACTTTGGAAGTACGTAGGGTTTTTTTTTTATTTCAATTTTTGTAGAATTGGCGCACTTCTGAAAAAGAAGTCGATTTTTATCGAAAAAAAAACTATGTAAATTGTTTATAAAAAATAATTTCAGAGCGGCAATGGCTCAGTAGGCAGAGTGTTGGGCTCGAAATCCAGAGGTCCTGGGTTCAAGTCCGACTCTCGGCTTTTCTGACATCGGGACACCTCTTTGTTTACATATGTGTCTAATAACATCAAAAGCTCCAGTGGTTCGGATTCCACTGTATAAACTGTAGGTCCAGTTGAGCTACATTTCGGTGTGGGGCACATGCACCGCAATAATAGGGAAATGGACCTCACTGGCCAGTACCATCGTATGGTATTGGACAGTGGAAAGAGCCGTTTAAGACTCGAAAGAGGACTTGGGTAGGCTATAATAAAAAAAGAAATAAAAAAAAAAATTTACATTCAATTGAAAAACGGCTACGTACTTCTTTAGAGAATCTATTTGTGAAGCTACAGTAAAAATTTCAATCCAATCCATGCAATAGATTTTAAGAAAAAGCAACTTATTTTATAGAAATTCGAAACAAATTATTCATTAAAATAACACTACAGACTCTTTCCTAAGAGAAAAACCTTTTATTTTTTAGAATAATCGATTTTCTTGAAATAAAATCGGTGTACCCTCACTCTAATAAAGTATTTTCTCTGGACATATTATAATGCAGCTATAACTCAAAGTTCTATATAGATTACGCAGAAACATCTTAAATACAATATTTTTTTATGTGCCAAACGTGTTATATGACTGTAATGGAAAGGAATGGGTTAAGAGACTTTCATGTTCGCCCGTCTTAATTTGCTTTTTATAATCGTTACGCGCGAAATACGTTTATTTGGTTGATATTTTGATACTGTTAATACTAGGTTATCTGCCACCGATGATACTAGAGTATACGCTATTGTAAAGTTTGAGCTCGATCGGTCACACTTATCTCACAATATCGCCGAGACACTGTTACAAATAAACACAGTTAACATGAAATTCAAAATAAAAACAAAATTCTAAAAATTTCTAAAATTTATATAATTTTCTGTAGAAATAAACTGTAGACATTTAAAGAGGTTCGGGGTATTTAAAAAAATTAGAGAATGTAATGAAACTCAAATATATCATTGTTTAGAGAATCAAGAAGTTCCCCGAATTTTGTCAATACTTGTTGTACCGATGATATATTTAAGATATTCGACTTAGAAGTTTGCTCATTATACATGGGCTCTTATGGAACTCGGCTATTAAAACAGATAGACGTAGGGTGCGATGTATGTAAAATGTAAAAAAACAGAATTAAATAAAAAATCTATGTACGTTATCAAGTAACTCATTACAAATCTCTGTGCCAAATTTTAATGCATGTAACCACATTTAATTCCGAGTATTGAATGAAAACATAAACAAAAACTCAAGCTTGTTGGCTGTGCGAGGAAGTACGCGGGGAGCGGAGCGCGGGGAACGAGGAGAGACCCTTCTTCTTCAACGCACAAGTGATACCGCCGATCTTCCTTAACTTCTAAGTAAGGTAAAGTAACCTATTAGGACACACCGCGAAAAATAGCTCCCTTTATGAAACACTCGTAAAATATTAGATTTAGACAAATTTTACAATAATAAGCATACTTAAGAAAATATACGTATTATTATTAAACATTTAACTTTACAAAAAAAATTAAGATAATTGCGAAATACATGTTCAAATAAGTGAAAAACATATTTTTGTTAAGCTCTCTTAAAACCAGGTGTCCAATAACCGACGAGGTGACTTGGAATCGCTGAATGATGTAGATTACTATTTCAATATTTTTATTGCCTTTACGCTGTTTTATGATATAAGAAACAGTTCATCTGATAGATAAGAGACCAAATAATCCATTAAAATCGCTATAAATCCTTTTAGTCCTAATATAATAATAAATAAATACGGGTTTCACAGTGGATTCCTTATTTTTATTAGGCACCTATTTATGAAATACAAGAAATGCGTGTTTTAAATGTCGTTGAAGTTTGGAACGTTCTTGGAATTAAGTACGAAATTAGTATTACAGGTGTTTTAGAAATGCGAACCCGCTATTTCCGGCGCCAATAGACTTTAAATGATTAAAGAATCTATTGTGCGGAGTTATAGCAAAATTTATCATGTGGATATTATAAAAATAACTTAAAATTGGTAAATAATTCCGATTACTTCTCATGTTAAGCCCTGGTCCCAAAAACGTATCATGGCAATATTTTAATTGGTATATTAGCCAAGTTTCATCAGTATTTATCATGTAGAAGGTATTTGAATATTCAAAAAACCCTAAATTTTAGTGATTTTTAATTTTTATTGCAAAATCTAAACTCTGAACTCGTTAATACTGTATATAATCGATTCCATATAATGTAACAGATGTACTTGATATTTTTCATCTAATTTTATCACGTGGAAAGTGATTTTTATTACCAAAAGCGGTGCACAAACCATTGAAATCTTCAATATTAAGTAATATCTTGATCCCGCTGAATCCTTTAGAAATAAATTCTGTGTATTTTTCTATATAAATCTACAAAACATTAATGTAATTTATTATGTGGAAAGTCCTTTTAAGTTAATTGTACTCAACAGTGCGACTGTTAAAGGGTTAGAAATATCGATATATATAGGCGCGCCTATAGTTACTTATATTCTTTATAACCTGCATGCATAAGAAAGCTTATAGTTTTAAACTTCTCTTGAATTTACCCTCGAGATTATTAGTTACTAAATTTACGTATCAAACTATGACCTAATACATTTTAATTCCATATAAATTATAATTTCGGTTATTATTACATAAAGTAAACTTATAAATTTTCAAGGTTATTGTAGAGAAATTTCTTTTTCCTAGTATATTCTGATATGCTTAAGGTTTGTTTTATAATTATTAAGAATTTTATTTTCCAGTTATTACGTAGCTAAACAATTTGTACATTACTATTAACAAATTGTATCTAACGCATTTAACAAGTTGGATAACTAATTTTCGTATTTAGATATTTTGGTGTGCATTTAGAAAATTAACGAATTTATCAAAGTTATAAATGCATAATTTATTTTTATAAATAATTTAATGTTTCATAATTATCTATACAAATTCTGAGATTTTATTTATTATTTAGTTCGATAATACTTATTATACAATCTTGAATACAACAGAAAATATATTACTAATATATCATTGAAAACTAAAAATATACCATTATAAAACTAATGTATCTTTATAAAGTTCAAGGAAAGTTAAGAAAATCACAAAACGGTTTCGTATGCGTACATTAAAGAACAAGAACTATAGGCGCGCCTATAGATACCGATATTTCTAACCCTTCTCCAGTCGCGCTTTTGACTTTCCACATAATAGATTACATTAATAATTTATATGTATATGTAGAAAAATACACATAATTTATTTCTAAAGGATTTAGCGGGCTCAAGATATTACTTAAGATAATATTGAAGATTTCGTTGGTTTTTGCACCGTTTTTGGTAACAAAAATCGCGAACCGCGTGATAAAATTAGATGAAAAAAATTAAGTACATCTATTACATTATGTGGAATCGATTATATAATGTATTAGCGGGTTCAGAGTTTTAGATTTTGCAATCAAAATTTTAAATCACTGAAATTTAGGGTTTTTTTTTAATTTTGAATCTTCAAATACATTCCGCAGGATAAATACTAATGAAAATTGGCTAATATATCAATTAAAATATTGCCGATGTAATACATAATTCGTTTTTGGGGTAAGGGCTTAACATCAGAAGTAATCGAAGTTATTTACCTATTTTAGGTTATTTTTATAATATTCACATGATAAATTTTGCTATAACTCCGCACAATAGTTTCTTTAATCATTTAAAGTCTATTGGCACTACAATTAACGGGTTTGCACTTCTAAAACACCTATAATACAAATTTCGTACGTAGTTCCATTAACGTTCCAAACTTCAACAACATTATTTTAAAGCTGAATTTTCATATAAAAATTAAAAGTAATTATTATTAATTATTGCATTTTTAAGTATTTGTATTTTTTTTCTATAAAAATTTTAAGGAAGAACTGATTATGTTAATAAGATTTATCGAACCTAACAGATAAAACGTCGCCCTGATGAATTTGCCTACACATAAGTCTATCCCGCATGTAGTGTAACCTTCTTTAAATTATCTTTTTTTCTATCATATAGAGTTTTAAGGATTAAAATTTTTGGATTTTTATCATTGTATTGTTCCACTATTTACTTATATTTATAATAATTTCAACAAAAATTTGCGAATAAATAGTATTAAAATATCAATTTAATCATGTTTCATAATAGGAGTATGCATTACAAATCATTGGTTAATATACAATTAAAGGTATATTGAAATTCATATTAGGACTTGAAAAAAAAGTGCCCGAAATTCGTCTTAAAATAGGCTACTTTACCTTACTTAATATATACTGTTAGATAGACACTCAGACCTTGCTATTCGGCAAAGAGAGAAACTCTACAAGATCGACAAAGACAGCCCTAAAAATCCCTAAAATCTCTCAATACCCTCATCTCCTACCCGCCTTCCTTTGTCCCTATTGCGACTTTTCTTCCGAATCTGACGATCGTCGCACGGCGCGTCACGGTATGTCGATTTTTACCTGCTCCCTCTCTTACCATAAATACACCCATCACTTTCCGAACAACTTTCCTTATTTTTCCATCCTTTTCAAGATTTTTCTCGAACGCGATTCGCACCGAGCGGTATAATCATCGAACGTGTACCTCGAGCAACACACACGTACACCCAACATAAGAGTTTCCTACGCGCGTTGTGTGTATCTCTATTTTTGAAAAAGTGAAAATTCGCGCGCGCTCGCGTCCTTCGCAGGCGGACGGACAGGTTTCCGTCAATGCCGTCTGTCGTGCGAGTCCTTTTTTTTATTATTAACGTAGTAATTACCGTAGAACAGGCCCGCGCGCGCGCGAGGCTTGCGCAATCGTTTTATTACGAGTGCAGCGGCACGCATGTTATAGCTGGTATGCGCGAAGCAGCTGAGCGCCCGGGTATTATATTAACAAAGTGCACGCGCGTCCGGTGCAAGAGGAATGAAAAGACGTTAAGAAGATGCGAGCGTATGCTAATTATTGTTAAGGGACATCTCGCTTCAGTTTTCATAAATGACAAATAAAATCTATGTTTACTCAATTTATTGCATAAAATAAATTTAGATTATTGAGTAGGTATGCTTGTTTTATATTTAAGCGATCATTTTAAATCCATTTCAAGTGAATTTGAAGATTAGTAGTGTACTTCGACCAATGGTACCTTATAGAAGCCCGCTAATTATGCATAAGAGGCTCTTCGTATAATAGAAATTAACTAATCAACTTTAAACTTTGTTTCTAGACTCATTATGACACAATAGCGAATAATTGTGTATAAGAATTTTTATAATTGATTTCAAAAACCACTGTTTTAGTTTTTATATATTTAGAACAAACACTCAGGAGAAGTAATAAAAATGTCTAATTTTTAACAAGTATGCGCAAATTTTATTGTACAATAACAAGTATTTAAATAAAAATTGAAGTAAATTGATTAATTTATTACATGAGTAAAGAGCATCTGAAGTTTGCAGATTTGTACTTAGTTTTCCTATTCCAATGAAGGGTTCGCGATAACTTGTGACCATGGCTTAATTGGTTACTTCATTCGAGCGCGAAATTCATATTTGATATAAAAAAGGGCACACAACACACTATGAACTTTTAATAACTCTAAAACTATGATCAACTCATGAGTAATTACTCCGTGACTTTTACTCGTTTGATACAGTTTATATTTAAATATCGTGAATACGATTGTTTAATATGCTAAAACGTATTCAAATTTTGCATTACCGAAAACAGTGGAATAGAATTTAAAATGTTAAACAAATAGAGATCTCTCTTAAACAAAAAAAGCATGGATGAATAATCAGTATATTTCATGGAATAATAGAATGTGGTATTTTTTTTTTTTTTTTTTTTATTTAACGTCGCCATGTTTGTGCTTTCATGTGGTGCTAATCGACGACGGGGGTCTGCGGTGTGTTTGTAAACAAAGCACATGTAATTTTTACAGTGGTGCTTGTATCAGTCGGCAGAGACTAGGATTCGAACCTTTTTTTTTTTTTATAAAAAGAGTTTTTATTTGACTTAAATGATTTACAATATAACTTAAATTCTAGGCGCAAATAAAACCACTAACAACAGCCTTACAATAATAACTTAGCAAATACATGTTCCATTAGGACAGCTTGCATTTGATACATATAGTTAATTTTAGTCGATGATACATTATGAGATTAATACATTATAGGTGAAGACAATAAGTCGTAAGATGCCATAGATATTTGGGTGTTGCGCAGGAAAAATAATATTGTTAATATAAAAAAAAAAAAAACCTGAGCATAAGTATTTACATGTGTGTTTTTTATGGGGGGGGGGGAGGGATATAGGTGAGGATACAGTGGGGATAATGGTGAACTGGGTTCGTACATATAGTTTTAGCGCTAGGCTAGTGAAATATAATAGTATGGTAACAGTTAAAGTTAATTTATAAATTACATTATATTATACCTAATAGATTTATTTATTGCTTTTCCTAATTAGTCTACGCCTTAATTCGTCTAAATATACAGCATCCTCAGTAAGCCACCAGTATTTATTTTTATTAAGTCTATGCTTATCTATGTAGTCAATAGTTGGTATAGTCATCGAGTATTTTATTGCATTGTTGAAGTACTCTTTATTTAACGGTATACATTTATTTGACTGATGTCGTGAAACGTGGTAAATAATGGGGATGTTCATGCTATTTTGTATGTATCCGTTTTTATCAAAATACGTAAACGAGTGAGGTACAATATATCCAGAGAGGGCTCTGGCCGCGCAGTCATATTGGTCTACATCAATATACATGTCGAGGTACTTATTATTAACTTTCTTAAGATTGGCATAGTAATCTCTAGTCAGTTACAGTATAAAATTATCGATACGCGGTAAATTCGCCTTATTATAATAAGTATAAACACTATATATAGTGTTTTATTGCTTATGAAACGATCACAGTCTGCTTGTCTATAAATATGTAGCGCTGCTCGCAAACACGTTCTTTCGAATTTTCTCAGTTTTTCCATTAGTGAAGCGCTAATATTCCACCAAATTGGTGTCGCATACGTGATAATTGGTCTTATAAGTAATAGATAGCAGATTATTTTAGCCTTATTAGATAATGACTTGCTGAAGAATAATCGACTGTATGATCTGAATGATTTTTTAGCTTTTTCGAGTTGGGCGGTAACATGCACATTCATTCGTAGCAAGTAATCAAGCTGCACACCTAGATATCGAACAACTACTAGGATTCGAACCCGGGTCACCGGCGTGGGAATCCGACACTCTACCGACTGAGCCTCCGCAGGCCCCTAATGTGGTATTTGTTTACTTATTTATTTATTTATTTATTATGCATGCATTGCTGCCCTTTTACTTTGACTTTACATCGGTGCAAATATCGATACTATCGAGTGTATTTACGGTATATTTAAAATCAAAGACAAAAAATATAAGAAAAAATATATGCACACTTATACATCAATTCACACGATTCCTCATTCTCGAGTTTCTCATCTTATTTTCACATGCACACTGCACAGTAGCTTCACGTCGATATAATCCACGCAACACCTATATACACGCACCTACCTATACCGACCATAAAACCCGCGGCTACCGGAGCTTGATAAATAACACTGCGACAACTACCACCGCGCCGCCGCACGCGACAACTCGAATCATCAGATCCCGCGCATCCAATCTCTCTTTCTCTCTCTCTCTCTCTCTCTCTCTCTCTCTCCCTCAAGTAAAACAGAGACAGTCAGACAGAAAGAAAGAGAAAGGGCGGCAATAACAATTGCGCTCTCCGCGCAGCAAAAAAACAAAAAAGCCGACGGGGAAGCATCAGCAGCAGCAACAGCAGCAGCAAAAGAGAAGAAATAAACGAGAAAGAGACAGACAGAGCTACGACGGCGGCACGATTGATTGCGCGCGCTCCCGCAAGAACAAGATCACGAGGAGCGAAGACCTTATACACCGTGCGTATATATACATACACATACACACACCTTCCCACCGAGCAAGAGCAGCAGAAGAACAGCAGATGGACGCGCGGTTATGCCGCTACAGGTGCTGGCTGGCTCTGTAGCTGCTTGGTCCAGGAGAGGAGCGCGCTCGTGCTTTTTCTACGACCCACATTCCGGGCACGTAGCGCGGAAGGATTTCGCAAGGCCAGGAGAGCTTAGCCTTTTTTTCTGACCGGACAGGCGGCGACGCGGCTCCTAAAATAACCGAGGCCGAGTGCACGCTGCGGAGACGCAAATCCGGATGCTGCACAGGTGTCGTGGGACGAGGGCATTAGGCGCCCGTGGGTACTGGATGAATGCTGAATGCTCGTGGGGGCGGATGCGATGACCTGCTGCTACGGGGGCGCCGGTGGACAGGTGCTGAGAGCTGGAGGTTTCGAAGGACGGAGGTAGGATTGGAGTATGAGCGTTTAAACGATGTTTGACAATTTCACGATGATATCGTAGGGGAATACCTAATCTTGAATTATGCTGCGAAAGTTTGACTCGAATGAAAACAGTTTAAATCTCGTGTAAGAGAAAATACAACTGTAAGAATAATTTGTTTTGAATCAAGTGCAAACTGCCTACAGCCTAAAATGTTACGCTTTATTTATCTATTAATTTTAAGTTTTATGCGCAATCAATTTATTAATGCCTCGAAAGAAAATTGGCCAGACGCTTTAATTACAAATTTAGTAAAGTATAAAGGACTTTATCAAGTTACAATTTTTAAAAGGAGTTCCAAACCCATCACTGAGGATGAGACCAATTTCGTTCAAAATATCATATCAATTATACCAACTGTTACCATTGATATGGGAAAAATGCAGTTAATTGGTGATAATCGTAGTTTAACATTGCCAATATTTAATAATCCCAGAAAATCTTTTATTTATGATATAATTCTAACGGAAGAAGACAGCGAATAAGCGATAAATCTGAATGAAATGAAAACTATGATCTATTTTGCCATTGAATTGCCGCAGAGAACAATAAAACCAAAATGTTTAATCATTTACATACAGACCAATGTTGTTAGTCACAGAAAATTTTACTTAATCTTGCACTATGCTTGGTCGAAGAGATTTTTGGATATTTCCATCATAACTATCACTAGTATCAAAAGTGCAGGTGCCCTGGTAGAAACATTTATGGCCTAAAGGTGGTGTAATTTATATAATTATTTATAAATAAAATTTAATTAACCTCAAATAATTGAATACGAATTAGATACTTAAAAGAAAACAAATAATTAAAAAATTATACTAGCATATGGCGCGTCGAGCCTAGATGCTGCAAATATTCAAACCTAACCTACAAATATTTTCTTTTGTATTTCTTTTAAGATATGTACGATAAATGTTGGTTTAATTTAATTGTCTGCATTAATAAATATATATTAATTAACAAATAAATACATAAAGTGGAACGAACACTGCTTATTTATTTGCGTTGAACTTGTCCAACTATTCTATCTTAACGACTTAAATAAAAATTGCTTTAGTAGTTTTAAGTCAAATTCTCTTGACTCTATATTGGGCAAATTTTGCTCAGCAATCCTGCTCAACTTTTTAAGTTAAATCTGATAAACTGCTGAAAAGGCAAAACTACGTTTTCCTTAAAATGTTTTAAACAGGTAAGGGTCTGCTCTCTCCACTAACTCCCAGCTGTCACCACACCGTGTATGTATAAATGTCTGCATATGTGTTGGGAGAGTAAAGGACTTTTGCACGCTAAATGGATAAGGATAGACATAAGAATAACCTCGATTGGAATATCTAGATATATACGACAAATAAGAGGAATAAAAACTTATTTCTCTTATTACTTGTATATATAGATATAATAATCAATGTTATTCTTATGTCTTATGTCCTTATGCTTTTAGCGTGCAAACCATCTACTATACCTATACTGGGCATCATGGGCATATATTTTAGAATCAGAGTTAGAACTTAGAATGCATGCAATACTGCAACTTCACTTGTATATCTCGCATTAGTTATCTAATTTTTTTTTATAAATTCGATTAAACCCATAAGAATCATTGTGCAAATTTAAATTTGTACACATATATTTGAGGCTATAAATGTATCTTTACCCATATTATGGTCAATTTACGGTGTTATTGCTGGCTACAAATTGACCACGGAAGTTGGTCAATAGATAGCGAACAAGCCATAAATGATGGTCAATTTTCTACCAGGGTGTTAAGAATGTTACATTGTTCCATTATAATCCATTTATATAACGAATGAAAACTGTTTCCTGATAAACTTATCGACGCCAATGGGTTTAAGTTTAAATTACCTTATATTAATTCACTTCCATTTATGCAACTAATACAATCAAAAGATAATAATAAAACCCTCTTTTACAGTGGATTAGCAATTAATATTGTCAGATTTATAACGTCAACGTTAAATATGTCCTTAGAAGTTTTCAATGATGGACAAAATAATTCAAGGGAAGGATATGCTTATAACAAGATAAAACAAAACGAGGTTAATATGATACCGATGTTTGCTTATTTCGTTAATGATTTCTTGAGTTTTAATCGCAATTTTGAATACACCAGAATATTTGATATTCAAACTATTCATGTAATTATTCTAGCAGCATATCTTCAAAGAATTGAAGTAAGTTTCGACAATTTAGTTATTCTTGCGATAAATTTTTGCGTCTTGAGTCTATTACTGTTTGTGCTTATTTACTCAAGGCTCACAAATAGATTAAACTGGTTTAAAACCGTGAGAATTTTACTTTTACTTTTCGGATTTCTTTGCAAATTTGACTTTTTTTTTAAATTCGTGGTTACGACAAACCACTAGCTACATTTAAAGATTTATATGAATCCGATCTAAAACCATACAAAAGAATCGGGAATATTGAAGATAATAAATCTAGATTATAACATTAAAAAATCACGTTGGAAGAATGAGGATTATTCTATGGAAGTAAAATCCAATAATTACCTGCTGCAATTGTTCGTAATATTAATTGTAGGATATTCTATTTCAACCATTGCTTTTATTGTTGAATTGTTGTTGAATTTCTTAAAAAAAAAGAAGTATTGTAAATGTATTTATATGTTATACAAATTTTAACAAAAATATGATCTAACCTTATGTTCTAATTTCTAAATATGTATGAGCGTTTCTATTTCACATATTAGAATGATTTTATTTGTAATACACAGCAATATGTATTGCACAACAATAAGAAATAAATGATTGCCAAAATGCTTTGAATATTGTAAAAAGATATTTCAACCTAAAATATAAATTATAACATTCCAAAATTACATTGATACGTTGTCTCTACGCTTGTCACGCTTATATTGCATCAGATAATGAGCCTTTACTTGGGCACCCGAACAGCGCGATCAATCAATGCGGTTTACGTACTCTAAATTTTAAAGAATCCTCTGTAGTTCTGGAGCTGTAATTTTTATGTTACAATCATGTGTATCGCAAAAATACAGTACTACATACGTTATTCACTGGCATACCTTATTTCAGGGTATGGCTGAACGAAATAGAATTACAAATATATATAAACGGTTATTCATATTATAAAAAAATTCTACGTATGTGCGTAACAGTTCATTATATTGTATATATAGATTTATTCTAAAAGAATTATTGCCAATTTTGGGCTATATTCGTTCAGTAATACCTGTACCAATTTATTTCTTCACACAAAGAGTGAAAGAAGCCACTATGATTGATGTTTAAAACCATGGTCTCTGTGGTATTTCAAAGTTTTGAGTCATGTGATATACAAAGCAGACCATTTTTGCTACTCTAGGTAATACGTTCATAAAGTAAGTAAAATATAACAAAATATTCTACTAAAAAGTTGTTACGGTCTGAGGAGAGCATATTGCAAAAGTAATAAGTTCCAGAACATTTTTAAGATTAATTTAAGGGGACAGGTCTGGGTTTAACACAAAATAATAATTTTTGATTACTAGTCCAAAAAATTTTTTATGTTTAAACGCAATCATTCTGAAAATGTGTATGCTATTAAAACACAATAATATCTTAAATTTCACATTTGTAATATCTCAAAATCTTGATCCTACACGTCACAATAAATCATTATTTTCAATACCAAATGTATTAAAGGAAATTTGTTCCTCACATGATTCTAGGTTACATGATGAACGAAAATTTATTTTTCGAAGGTTATTTGACTCCTTTTGACATGTATTACAAAAAAGAATAGAGCACTTTGTCGCTAAAATTTTTTCTTTTCAAAAATCCAACTGATTGGATCTACAGAAAAGAATAGTAAAAATAAATTAACGAAAAAGTGCTCCATTCATTATGTGATACATATCGAAGGGAGTCAAATAACCGTGGAACATTTTGTTTTGTTCATCATGTCACCTAGAATTCCTCTAATAAATATGATATTGAAAATAGTGATTTATTATGACGTGTAGGATCAAGATTATTAGGTTTTCTGACAGCAAAATTTAAGATATTATTAAGTATTGATAGCATACAAATTTTCAGAATGGTTAATTTTAAATATAAAAACTTTTCTAGACTCGAAAAAAATTTTTTTTTTAAAAACCCAGGCTGCTTTCTTAATCTAACTCTTTTTGTTTATAAAAGAATCGGATAATTGTGATCTAAAATTCGTAGTTAACGATTATTGCTCCAAAAAAACCACTACCAATTCATTAGCACTTAGGTTCCTCTAAACTGACTAATTGTTCCGATATGAAATTATACTATAAATCTATCTATTAAGGGAATGTCATTTAATAAACATGTTAATCTGTTGTCAGATTTTGAAAATTCAATATGACGAATCCAATATAGTGGACCAAAGAATAACATAGCGACCCCAAAAGCTCCCGTAAATTTCAAGTAAATCCGATTGATTTTGACAATTTTGATCATCATATTGATTCCACCCTACATTTCCAACATGTTTTT
The DNA here is from genome assembly GCA_949152435.1 of Gastracanthus pulcherrimus. Taxonomy (NCBI): domain Eukaryota; kingdom Metazoa; phylum Arthropoda; class Insecta; order Hymenoptera; family Pteromalidae; genus Gastracanthus; species Gastracanthus pulcherrimus. The sequence continues at coordinate 91,024,381 of OX424572.1, forward strand.
AAGAAAACTTTTATGTTACTATTACAAAGCTTCCTCTAGGAGGAAGCAAAAAACATTGTAGATGTAATGAACTTGTAGTAAAATAATTTTCAGCTTCTGCTTGCGTCCTCATACATAGAAAGAAGATATTCATACATATTCTCAACATTACACGCACTGGCCTAACACCCTAAGAAAATATGCAATGCTTTGTGTACCCAATGCAAGTACAAATGGTAAGTCTTCTTCATTCAAAGAATAAACAGAGCGTCACCAAATTGCGAATATCCCGCTACTCAGCACCGACTCCCACTCTCCCATCATAAATACAAATCCACCAGCATCACTCATCCTCCAGTAGAAGCTTCCACCTCGACCCAATCATTCCCATGCGCGATTCCACGTGCGACTTTTTGGCGCTGCGCTACAGCTCGCCTCGTACGTACACAACTCGCCCTCCACTCCAACCTCATCCCGACCGCGGGAAAGAACAGATCGAGCGAAAGATACAGAGAAGCGAACCTACACACACATATACTGTCCAACCTGTGTATAAATCCACCCCGCAAGTACGGCAAAAGCGCAAGAACGAGAGAGAAGTATCAGGACAGAGAGAAAGCCGCTACCGGCGCTGCAAAGCGAGATAAATTGCGGAATGAAGTCGATGTGCCGGGGCAGAGAGAGAGAGAGAGAGAGAGAGAGGCTGCGAAAGAGAAGGTATTCAGGGTGGCGAGCGCGCGGCCACATCAAAGACCGCAACCGGCGGCGCGTACATGCACGCACGCCTATATTCGATTCCAGTCGAACCGGTATGGTGTGTCCTCTACCTTTAGATGCTGCAGCTCTCTCCCGCGCGCGCGCGCGCACGTTGTAATGCCGTGTACCGGGAGGCGCGGGACACGTTTGTTTCGTCGTTAAAAGGATGATGTCTTAGCCGCGAGAGTCTCCCTTGCCTTTTGATACGGTGGCAGAGGAGCCGACGGTGGGGAGGGTGGCTGAAGACACTTGCTGTGTTTGTGTGGAGTCTCTGCGTTGGGAGTATTGAGAGTCTGATGGATGGGTGAATAGTAAGGAGAGAGGGGTGTTTTTTTTACGTTTCATTGGTTGGTGAAGGGATTTTGATGGGGTTTGGATGGGATGCCGTGGAGTGTCTTATTTATGACGAGGTTGGCTTATTGGAATATTGTTGGTGTTGGGTTAGGGTGAGCGAGGTTTTTTGACTTCTGGAACGTGATGGCAATGAGCTTGTAAAGTATCGACGTAGTTTATATGTGATGCTACAAAAAACGTGTCATGCTCTCATTCTATACTTAGAAATACTACGGTGGATCCAGTTTTCAGTAAGTTAAGAGCTTTTCCGGATCTAGTTGTTGGTCACCTTCATTCTCATAATAAAAGTATATCTTAATGAAACTTTTCATGTTTTTTACATATTATTTAATTATAGATTAACCGTTTCTGCATCTTAGAACGTGAATTTTCTTGGTCGCAGATTAAAATTATATATATAATTAAATTAAATTTAAATTAAACGTAGTAAATAACTTACATGAAATTAAATTAAATTAATTTGAATTAAATTACGGGAGGAACTATAAGTTCTCTAATAGTCTTATTATCAAAAGAAATTTTTTTATCTGAAAACTTTTCGTGATTTGTTAAACTGTGTCATATTACTATGATTTATATCATGTATTTTCACGTAAAATTTATCATGAAAATAGTAAATAAAATCAGTAAACTCTGTGCTTTAATCGAAAGCTTACAGGTAGTCGTTTTTGAAACTTCGTAACTTAGCAAATAAAATCTATATGGAGGCATTCAAAAACTCATTTAAAAGTTAAACCTATTGTTTTTCTCATGATTATTGTAAAACAGACTTACGGAACTTTTTCAAAGATATAAGATAGTTAAACAAACTCATGGTTAAGAATCAAAAAGTCGACTAAGTCCGTGTCCCTGTTCTTTTATATAAAATTAAAACGATATATCGGTATAACTTGAAATTAGATATATTAGATTTAACATGTAGATCATTACTGCAAAGTTTCAATATAATAGATTATTTTTATTTTGAATTAAAAATAAAAAAGCCATGTAATATCATGTGTGTCCTGTGTTCCCAATCCCAGTTTCTCTGATATTATTTTTAATTTTTATTATGAGATGATTTATTACGATATATCAAGAGAAAAATAGGCAGCAGATTGTTTCTACTTATTTTCAGCTATTAAATACATTAAGTGTAATATCTTAAATTACATGCGTGATTATTAAAAAATGACTTAAAATCTATCCCTCGATTTTGACGTCATGTGCGTCTTTATGCATTCCTTCTAAGTAAAGTAAAATTATAACTGCATTTTGTCTTGCGTACGTTAATTGATGTCAGGTGTGTCCGGTGCTATAACTAAACAAATATAAAGAAATTTTGAAAAGTAACTTCAGAAATAAATTTATCGTATTAAACAATACAATGCTTGTTATGAAGTTTCATTTAAGTTTAAATTACGAGTAAGGAAAAAATTATTGTAAATATTTTATTGTCTGCTTATCATGTGTGTCCCGATGTTTGATCAAATATACTATAGTGTACGCTCGCACCGACACAGCAGTATTGTCGACGTATTGTCGCTGCGCATAGAGGAGCAGTAAACAAACATAATGTCAACCTCTAAACAATCGTACTTTTCAGTTACTAATATCTTGCATAAAGATCAAGCTAGATTATTCTCATTTCTTTTGAAGTGCACAAGAAAGAGATTTGATATTAGAAGAAAAAAAAGAAAAGAACGAGAAAATGATTTATTAATAATTATGAGTGAGTAATTTGAGCGTAATTAACTTGACTTATATTATCATAATACTTGAAAAATCTTGTAATAGTTTAAAAATAGTTATTGATATTGGCCAAGTAGATTTTCCGCATATATATGATCAATACTATTGTAGAAAAATGCATATTTATTAATTAAGCTCACTTTTTATTTCTCAAATTCCACGCCTGAGAATGGTCGACTTTTTGACTTTTACCCACATATAAAACGCAAATAAAATGTTAAAAGACTTGTAGAGGTGCGATTTTGACGCATTTACTCCCATCTTTGAAATCGCGTTTAGAAAATTAATATGATACTTTATTGCACAGAGTTGTGAAGTATACAATTATAGGAAAATTTAATTTAAAAAACCCATTATTCTCTAACAGTTAATTTAATATTAAAATGAATCTAGTAATCTACCTCTAGACTAACTCACTTCCCATCAAAGAACACTATTAATTTCCCACCACCGAGAACATGCAGAAAATTCAACAAACACCGCGGCGACTCGTCGCACCAAAGATTGATGCCGCCACCGACGGAAAAACCTTGATTGACACCGACAGTCCCGCATTCCCCTCCAGCGTCCCTCTACACGCTGGGAATCCGCAATATCAATATAAATTTTTTATCCCCGTCGAGGCTCGCTCTCGCGACATTGTTGAGGTTTTACAAGCATTATTCGCGTGTATATGGCACCGCTGACGCGAGTGAGCTGCGCGAGAGGGAAAAAGAAGTCGAGCCTCTCTACGTGGAAAGTATAGTAACCCAGTGGCTTGTGGGAAATCCTAGTAATCCCCGCTATGCCGCGTCATTGCACTGCGCGCGCGCTAAGTGATTTCTTTGGGAGAGAAGCGAAGGGACAGAGAGAGAAAAGAGAGAGAGAGTCAGAGAAAAGAGCGAGAGAGAGAGAGAGAGAGAGAGAGAGAGAGAGAGAAGGAGTGATTTTGATGAACGCGACCACCCCGAAAACGAGGCACTCAAATGGTATTGCCTTTATTGCGGCTTTTTATTACAAGAAAGTAAGGTTACACCATTAGATATGACAATGGTAGTGGAAGAAAGGGTGTTTTATTAGGTAGAGTTAATTATGGAGAGATATTTTCTTAGCTTTATTACATTAATCAAATTAAATATTTTAACTATGTATATAAATCTCATTGTACTTTATTAAATTTTATATTTCATAATAATTAATATCCTAATAATTATATTCGACGCATAACTACTTTACATATGTATACTTAACATCTACAAGTGTATGTATTATGAGTACTGAGAATCTTAATTTAATTCTAAAAACTATAAAATGTCACATGCTCCGTACCTACTTTGTTCCATCCACAATGAGTTTTCTTTTTTAGCACCCGCTTATCAACTACACAATTTTGAATACAGCCTAACTAGACATTAAGTTGGTTAGGTATAATTGACGAGTTAAGATTGATTATTACTCTCAATAAATTGATATTTTATTAAATTTAATTTTATTAATTTATTTATCGAAACCTTGTTAAACTAAATGCGAAACACACATACTATACAATGCACTGTGTAATTTCATAAATTTAAATTATTTGACTACTTGAAAAATAGCATAAATCCCAAAAAGCACCATCTTTAATTAACGATGTAGTCAGGTGTAAGGTGTGTCAAAAGATCTCTCATTTCATAAGATATTTATGGCAAACGCGCGTCTAATGATAATGAAAACATTGTTTTTGAAAATGTCTACGAACCTGTGCGGTTTTCAAGCTCGTCAAATGACATTATTACTATTTAAAAATTCATTTATTTAAAGTTATTGAATATTAAAAGATTTATAGCTATGTTCTGAAGCAACCTAATTCAGAGGTGAGTATTCATCAGAAAGCAGACAGAAATGTACAAAAGGGAAAATTTTTCAGAAGATCAAAACTCTAAATCACAAATTATAATATTTATTGCACAAAAGCATTATATCATTAAATAAATGGATAAATAACTTTATATCAATGAAAAATAAAGAGAAATCCAGAAAATTATTATTACATCTTTTCTTTTTAGCATAATGTTTTTTACTTACTCGTCATCCTCATATTTTTATTCAAATTAATAATATAAAAGTTTATCTTGACAATGTCTGTATAACAGAAAATTTACTCAGATCATTTTTTATCTTTTATTTTTTAGGCTGATGCCATGGAGGTGGGCGTCTGTTACTATGTGTAGTGTACGAGTGAACTAAAAGTTATGTGTATGTTACCGGAACTACTTCCGGAATGAATCGGACATTTTTTTCACTGAAAAACGAATTTAATAATTTTTTATCGTATATTTTTGGGCGTATATCATTGGGTGGGCGTTCGCGACCATAAGTGATGTAAATGTGGATCAATATTTATGTGCGTATCACCGGAAATGATCCGAAAGTGAACCGGAAGTCCTTTTATTTAGACTTTGAAAAATGTAAATATGAAATTCTTGATGTCCTTTTCACTCAAAATCGACAGAAACCATTTTTTACCATTATTTTTTTTAAAGATAGCAAGGGGATGGGGATCAGTGACCTTGGTCTTCAAGGACGCTGAACAACATGCTGAGGTCAGATATCAGTGTTTCAGCGTATGTGGGGGTGATGCGTGGGTGGAGGCGTAAAAATTAAATATTGCAGTTTTTTGTTAAATTCTCATAAAATTTTATTTCTGGGATTTTTGAGGATGCTGAACAAGATACTGAGGTCAGATGTCGATGTTTCATCGTATGTGGGGGTGATGCGAGGGTGGAGGCACAAAAATTGAATATTGCAGATTTTTGTTGAATTCTCACACCAACCCCATACATATATGCATACCACCCCCACACGCTCTCACACACACACACACGCACACGATCCCGCGCACATGCTTCCACACAGACATTCACCTCAACCCACGCATGCGCTCCCACACGCATATACACACCTTCCACACACATATACTTTCCATACTACATCCACGCACACGCTTCCACACACATACACCTACACACATACATATACACACCCATGAACACGCACAAAATAAGTACTAAAATACTAATATACTAAAATACTCCATTGAACACCCAAGAGTGTTAGAGGAGGCCGTATCTACTGTCCTTGTCTAATCACGTTTTTGCTATTTACTTAAATTGTAGTTTGTTAATTGAAAAGCTAAAAGTTGACCCTAATTGGTATTAAAATAAGGAATATTTTGAGACCTTAAAAAGTATCTAACATTATTTCCTTTTTGAGAAAACTTCGGAACAGAAAAGCTAACCTCAATTTTCGCGTTCCGAAGTTTTCTCGAAAAGGAAATAATGTTAGATACTTCTTATGGTCTCAAAATATTCCTTATTTTAATACCAATTAGGGTCAACTTTTAGCTTTTCAATTAACAAACTACAATTTGAATAAATAGTAAAAACGTGATTAGACAAGGACAGAAGATCGAACTCCACCAGGGAAATCGCGGCTGCATATCGTCCGACGATATCTTCCTTATTCTGATGCATCCATAACCCCTGCTAGTTCCAAGAATATAGTATTTTTGAATGACTATAACAAAAGCAATAGTACATTATGCATCAAGGGAGTAAAGTGGGCAATGTACGCACTGTGTGACGTTGCCGACCGAGCGAAGCGAGGTCGGCATTTCACACAGTGCATGCTTGCCTACTGTACTCCAGAGGTGCGTATACTACTTTTCACCACACCCCCGTAAAGAAATGACTGTACGCATCTCAGCAGGCCGTACAGTACCCCATGCTCTGCCTAGAAGTAAAGTGACTTGTGTACGCGCGACGCGCTGTTTTACCGCTCGAGACGCAGTCGAGAGCGGAAAAAGGCGCATCGCGCATGCGCAAGTCACTTTATTCCCTAGGCAGTCCATGCGGTACTGTACGGCCTGCTGAGAGGGCGTACAGTTAGCACTTTACGCGCAGTGTGGTGAAAATATATGTTTTGGGCTGCATAAGCCTTTACTATTGTATATATATATATATATATATATATATATATATATATATATATATATATATATATATATATATATATATATATATATATATATATATATATATATATATATACACTGCATATGTAAAGATAGATGAATATCTCAAAGATACAAAGCGTTAGAATGAATAACCGCTGATTTGCTTCATCTTTTTGGTACCAGAAAATAATTCCGAGTTTATCCAAATCCGCAATATATATATATATATAATATTTAATAAATACATTATCCATGAATATCTACCAAGAAATTATATAGAAAAGATTTTTATAAAATTTTATGAAAACTTTTAATTTATACTAACAAATACATTAAATTTCTATTTTTAACATCCTATCTATATCAATATTTTATAAATTAATTGTATATTATTTAAGAAACTATATGTAGGTATTATAATTTGTAAGCTAGATGTAGAGAAATTATGCGCTTTTCGTAGAAAAGCGTTTTACAATATTAAACTTGTACATTATTTATTAAAGATAGTACAATATAAATATACATTCAAAGTCTTTATCTTAGAATTTAATATCTTGATGAAATACGCTCCATCACTACATCTCTTACCATGAGTTTACAAATGTGATCATATAGTGAATTGTAAAAAAAACTTCTTAATTTTTACCTGAAAGTATGGTAATTTGGCAACAACAACCTGATAAAAGCCAAAAATTGTAGTTACTTTGCTGTCTAGTATATTATTTACTATATGTATCATAAGACTTGTTAAAAATTACAGTAAATGTGTAACGGACTGGGATATAAATATTCAAATAAATTTATAATTTTATTTAAATAAATGTTTGAAATGACTCTAACAGCATCTTTGTAGACGAATACCTTTTTTCTCAAAAAGTTTAGTGTCTCGTACAGTCTTTTTCACAATCAATACTTGTTGAAAACTTTCTTGTTTTTTATGTATAACTTTTTAATATTTTGTTAAGATTATTACTTGTAATAGAGAGCCTTTCTCTCCAAAGTATGTAACAGATTTATACAGAATGTAAATAACCTAGAGTAAGAATACCTATGCGTGTCATCTTTAGTCTGTCCACTGGACTCATCGTCGCAGGGGCCTTATTCACTAACTCTATCATCTGTTATATATGGCGATATATGGAGTTTTGACCAACCAGACTGAACTCGGCAGTAAGACTATTTTGTATGGAATCAGGAGTTTAGAATGAATGTAAATGATTTAAGAGTATAGGTTCTTTTAAGTTCTGATTTTTATGCTGCTGCAGAATACATTGTAACTTATAGCTAGATATTTTGAGGAGGAGCATATTTTACATTTTTCACCCTATTGGTCAGCGATCAACGTGGGTGGTGACAAAACTTGCAGATATCCGCATAGCGCGGACTGCTGGTTATAAGGAGTTGACCACCGTGAGAATCCGCCTCCGGTTCGGAGCAATAAAACAATGCGCGACGCAGTATCCATAATAAACACATTTGCGCTCCTACTTAATCCGCGTTGCATGAAAAACAAAAGGATAATCCGGTCATTTCCGTTTCAGCACGAAGAGTTTTTGCTCGGCGACTTCTATATTTTGGGGTCTACATGAACATTTGACACCCATACGCGCGAAGGAGTGTATTTGAACACTATGTATTTTCAAGCTCGATTTTACATGAAGACAAATTCATAAAAATATATTTGTCAGAATTTTGCAGAATTTTGTAGAAGTATGAATTCTGAGCGATGTTGCAATTGAACGACTAATTCTGACTGATTCTGGCAAATCTGGCAATTTCTAAGAAATTCTGTCAAATTCTGATAATGACGACAGATTTTGTCGGAATTTCATAGATTTTGTGAGAATATGTTAGATCGCGACAGAATTCGTCAAAATTAGTTGTTAAATTGTAGCAAAAGTCAAAATTCATAATTCTGACAAATTATAATTTCCACAGGGCAAATCCTGCAATGCTGCTTGCATGCTACGGTATAGGCTACCATAGCACCGGTGCCTATACACTCATCCGACGGCACAGCATACGGCATCGCGACAATAATTACGTCGCATCCCGTGACCCATATATCCGTATAACCTCCATGCGGGAATACTATGCAGAGAGAGAGAGAGAGAGAGAGAGAGAGCGAGAGAGAGAGAGAGAAAGAGAGAGAGAGAGAGAAAGAGAGAGAGAGAGAGATTGTCACACTTCCGGGACTCACCCGTGATGCGGCACCGCGTTTCCGGTTTGCAGGATGGCTGCGCGCTGCGGGACGCTGAGAGAATCTATAGAGGAGTTTAGGATAGCTGTATGGTGAGTTAAAAGAAATGCTCGGGATTAGACTTTTCCCACAATGGGTGTAATAAGTACGGATAAGAGCCTGCCTTTGGTTGTCTTTTTGTAATGTTAAACCTTTACTGTGTTCTGTTTCGCCACGATACTTATCTCATAATATAATAAGGTAAAAAGAAAAGATTCTGAATGGTAATTTTATCTTCTTCTAATCTTCATAAAAATGTACAATCAGATTACATTGTAACAACCAAATTCATCTTTAGCCCGCTACCGCCAGGCCTTACATTCACCAACAGTGACATTTATCGAGTAGCCGCATAAAGTATGCATTTTGCAAATAATATTTTGGAGTTCTAGGGATATGTTCTTTCGATTTCAGAGCTGAGTTTTCACATTCAATGTTTGTAAATTGCTATATAGCGGCTATTGATAGGGTATATTGAAGGTGTTATTTTTTTAGATCCTGTATGTTTTACTTTACTCAAATTCTTATACTTGTATTATATATAAGAATGATAGCACATATATATTACTATATATAAACAAATATTTAGAATCTAAAGCTGATGTAGATATATGTAGACGATCTTTTTGTCATTCAAATATTGTGTTGTTTAAAAGCCTACTGTGTAAATAAGATATATATATAGTGCCACGAAAGCCGACGATGTATAACAATACAGACAAATAAAATATTTATACAAACTGTTTTTTGTTAATATTGCACACTTTCAATTGCGTATTTTTCATATTAATATACATTTTCACTTAAAAGTGACACGCGTGCACGTATGTAAAATTAGCGACGAGTCGACACATGGACACATATTTATTTTATTTATTATTCTAATCCCTTTCTACGAAAATATAAAATTATTTAAATAGTCAGTTAACAATTAGGTATCAGTTTAATGATCAAGATGTATCTTCCTACATTATAATCTACATGATAAAAAAATTACAATTCATAAAGCAATGATCCAATATCCCTCACATACACAAATAACATCATCCATCTCCCCAACTCTTTCTCAATCCAACCACCCATCAAAACCCTACGCCCCGTCATTAAAACAACCTAACACCATCACGCGTCTATCTCAATCTAGTTCTATATCAAGCGCTCGTTCACCCCTACACCCAACCTATGCACACCACACACCACCTATCGCCTCTACAGAAATATACCCCAATCAAACGCTTCTATCTTTACATTCCCATCCACGCTAAACTAGACCACGCGCACACCCAATACACATCCAATCTCCAACTCCAAAGGATCGAGACTCTATATATATAACACCGCAATGCGCGCGCGGGTTACTTTGCGATCGTAAAGAGTGTAACCGAGGCGCGCGCGCGGAAACTCGACGAAACATGCAATTGAACGAACGCTCGCGCGTGATTACCGTCATCACACGGTTTTCTCTCTCTCTCTCTCTCTCTCTCTCTTCCTCCGTCCCAAGTTCAAATGCCGGTGTAAACGCTTCTCACTTTCGAGTCACTTGCGCGAAAATTACACAAATAGAAGCACAGTAGCCACCCCTTCCACACATCTCGATTTTCGATTAAATGCGCGGAGCGCGAGGTGGAAGGTGTATTACGTAAATAGGGTGTACTTTGATGACCGAGAGTGTACGACTATAGGTACGAGTGTACGAGTGATAGGACTATACCCGACCGCGAAAGATGTATTACGGTGATTGACGGTGGTTGTTGGGAACTGGAAGTCAATGAGCTCTCGATGAAGCCTTTTTGTGCTTGTAGCTTTTTTTATGGATTTATGAATGTTTGTAGTGTGAAGTGATTGAGATACGTGTAAATGGTGGAATGATGGAGTTTGTGTTTGGATGGTATGTTATTATAGTATGATGGCCATGCATATTATTCAAGAAATATTATCTTAATGTGTAGATGATGCTGAAATTGAGTAAGTGAAACGTTTACTCTTTTTCAGAGAAAATGCAAGCGGTCCTTTTTCGAACGACATCTTTACTGTGATAGACTGAATTGGATCACAAAATTGGTATTCGATTTTTACTCAATTGAACCGTGCAATTTCATTTTTTCATGTAAATGAAAAATTCACTCGAAAGTTAGTGGTTATTTACTTAGATAGAGCGACAATTTACTGAAAAGAAATTCATTGCATCTCGATTGAAAAGAGTACAATGCTGAAGCTTAACGTGTTCCGACATAGTATTTTTTGTATAAAAATTAGCATAAATATTATATTAGATCAGAATTGTAATAACATTATATAGTAGAAATTATATGAATTATACATCCAGATCTATTAATCTTAAAGTTGAGTATAGTCGCAACGTCTACTTTTACAATATCATGATTCCATTTTAACGTCTTGAATTGTTTTAAATATATATAATCTTTCTTTTACTTTGATTGACTTATTATCCTCAACCCTATAGCATTATGACTTGTTTAAGGAAATTACACGAAATCCATTTTATTCACGCCTCGCTGACATAGGAAATTTCTATTTTTCAAATGACACTTTATAATTAAAAGAAGTTTAAAAAGTACATTAATGCCAGTACGTATGCTACGTTAGCCTTTAAATACTTTAATCTAAAGATAATAAGTTAACTGGCTGCTATTAATCTTCATGATAATTAATACACCTGCAATTCCAAATCAAAACATATAAAACGATGTTTTAACTACCCATTTTGTAATCACATACAATTATTCCTGTACATAGAAACTATGTACCAAATTTACTATTCATACTACATTCTCTGCAATTACTAAAAATCAATTCTAAATTATGGCGTATCGTAACACACAAACTTACGTAAAAAGTAATTAAAAGCTTATAACGGCACAACCAAGGCAGATGTCAACATATTAATGAATAATTTACGTATATTATTTAAATATATCAATAATTTCATTAATAAATATTCAATACTCATATAAATTAATTCGCTTAAAATTTGTTATATTATATTAATATGTTTGCGAAAATGTTTGCAATTAAAAAAGTAGATTAATTCTTTATATATATATATAGAATACAATTCTGTATTTTTGGCGTTCGTATCTTATTGCTTACATAAGGTTTTATGTAATATTCAAACCTTTAAGAAAATACTTTTTCTCGAGCTCTATCTTCTTTGTCGTATTCCCACTTTAAGTTTAATGCTCGAATCGTGGCGCATACAGAAAATGTAAAAGAATCAATCAGTTCATTGAGAATGCTCAATGAGAATACATCTCTACATAATAATAAACATTACGATAAATTTAACAACTTATACCAAATCCTTTTTCCTATAAATTAGTTTCTACATGAAAGTACTGCACATACATCACAAATTAAATACTCCGCAATAGCTACAAAGTAATCAATTCTAAATGATGACCCATTGTTAACACTCGAACTCGAGTAAAAAGGAATTAAACGCTTACGACATGTTTATCTTCACAAAAGGAACAATAAATTATCCGTCCACCCGGATTCGCTACGAACTGCAAGCGACATCCATTGGGTGAAAACTAAAAGATCTCTTGATAGAGATTACGGACGGTGGCGCCATCTATGGTCGACTACACTTACCACGCTATCAGCCGCTGCTATTGCTGGAGGGTAAAACTGTTCGTGCCTTCGAGCTCGCGATGGTACATGATTCATCGTTATAGCCTAGCCCTGGTATACGCGAAAACGCAAAATTCAAAAATTGGGATAAGTAGGGTAGATGTTCCGACGACTGGCCCTGTTCCTGTTGTAACTTATAATAAACATTATTTATATGAAGAAACTTATAATAAATAAATTTGCAAAGCAATATTAGAAGTGGATAATATTCGCAGCTCTAGACAGTCTCTAACTATTATTTCTATCGAATAACTTCGCTTGGCGTACAAAAGTCCTTCAATATTAGTGTATTTAAATCTTTAAAATATGCAATTAGTCGGATATATACATAAATATTACTTGCTATTGCTTTTCCAAAAAACGCAGCAAAGCACACTAGCTGGCATAAAACGAAGGTAAAAACGTACATATTATGTTTAGGTGACGCTCAACCCCCCTCTTAACGACAAATACGGAGAATCACTTTTCTAATTTCATTTTCAATTTTGAAAAAATAACTTTCTATAGCGTTGTTGTTTTTAATTGAAACAACAACTTTCCATAAAGATATTAACTAAAAATTGAAAAGTATATAAAAAAACCGACTCCGCGTAATTGTCAGTGACGGGCGAGGTTAGCGTCACCTTAATCGTTGGATTTTATAATGTTTTATGCAAGTAAATACAAGTTTTTTCAAGTTGTAGTTAGACAAATTTTAAAATTTGCAGTTTTCCGTATAAATAAGTTTATTTTCAATTTTGGGACACCTTATAGTGCTTACATTTAGAGTTTAATATTAATTCAGTATTTATGAAGTACTTATTGATATTTTAATTAGTTTTAAGTAATAAATTTGCTGCGAATGCAATTTTAAAATGTACAATATAGCTGAATCATCAATCTTTAAATATTTTAAATGCAACGTATTTGAAAGGTGTTACTAATAATCCCGACACGTATTAGTTTAATTTTTGTGAATTTTATTTGAGAAGAAAACTATAAAATATTGATACAATAAAATACTACAGGTTATATGCTTACAATCGGCTAAATATAAATAAAATATCCAACTATGATCTATAGGGTGTCAGTATTCAGGACATCCATCCTACGTTGGCCATTAATGTTCATAGTTGTTGTTTCCTTTGTTATTCCTATCATAACTGTAAGGTGAATTACAATTATAAAGCAACCAATGGAGTACATTATCAATTAATGACCTGTACAGTTCGTCTCGTATGTTGCCATTTACCGTTACTTAACAATTGCGCAGTAATGTTAAATAATTGTATAGTAAATGTTTTTAAATTGTAGTAAGCGCTTCGTACGAATTAAATCGCTGGTGCTACACAAGGGAGATGCACGGATTTTTCTCGGTGTCATAGATTAACCTGCGCACCAACGAATGTTAATCGACAGTAATTGCCATAACACGTGAGATACTAGTTTTGAATTATAAAGTCATGTAGGATTATACGAGGCAATGTCGAAGAGCTTTGTAAACTGATTATGCTGATGTTTTGTATTTGCGTCTACAATGCGATCTTGTTCGGATGAAGATAATCAACATAAATTAATAACGGTGCAGTGATGATGCGAGCGATGTTCCGCATTAAGAAATCTTAATAATTCGTCGTTTCCGAGCCAGTATGTAGGAGCAATCGACCTAGAGGAAATATGCATAATACTTCTGCAATGGTGGAAAATCATACAGAACCAGAACTGAATAATAAAGCTATTAAATACATCAACAATATCGTGGAATGTACGTAGTTTTTTTATTTATTTATATTAGACATAAATAAGCCTAAAATTCATAGTAGTTACAAAAGTATTATTTTAAGTAAAGAAATAATTACCACAACGAGGTATCATATAAGGACTCTTAATGTACCTGGCCAATTATATGAGTTTAACTATCTGGAGAGTTTTTATTAAATTTCACTTAATGGTTAGTTCCAAATACAGATTTAGCTAGAACTAAAGTTTTTAATAAAGTAAAACTATTGATTTTATGTACAGCAAGTTAAACTACAATATTTAATTCCTGCAAGGATTTACAAGAAAGTTGAATTAAAGTCGATGAATACCTAGTATAATAACTGACTAGAGCTAAAATTTAATTTCTTTCAACTGTAATCCATGTACTCTCGGTTATATAATAAGTTTCTAAAGAAAACAGCGTCATTATATCTGCATTGCAGTTCAATAGGTACACATCAACTATACCGTACAAGTAAACATGATCGTGATCAAATTAAAATGTGGACTTTATGGTTCACTTGTTTAATCGTTTGATTAAAGTGTTTAGCAGGGGGAGACCAAATCGAACACGTAAATTTTAAAATAGTAATTACTAGCTTATTAAATAAATATTTTATTGTAGAATAAAAATGTTATGTAAGAGTGAAATTTTACTCTGGAGCTTGAGTGAATATTTCACTCTAATCGCTGTTAAATCCTAAAGAAGAATGAAACTCTTAAGATAGGCAACATCAAAAGATTATCCTCGTATCTGACATTTCAATTGATCCTCATTAATTACATGTAAAATGAATAATAATTGAAGAATCAGTATATCCCCTGAAAAATTTGTTCTCCATATTAGCACATCAATTAATATATTAAAGGGTAAAGGGGGAAAATCGGTTAGATTACCATTTGGTTGGCTAACTCTATTAATAGAGGAAAAGGTCGCTTCACTTAGTGTGAAAATTCACAGATTTAGCGAGCAAACAAATGATACCTTACAAAATTAAATCTCTTGGCCATGAAACCAAAAAACAACAAGACCATAATCCTCTCCGCAATTAAAAATTCTACGTCCCTCAATGAAAAAAACAACGCATGTTTACCGACAGTCAAAGGTCAATCCACGCTTCTACCGATCATCCGCTCATCATCCCGCTGCAACGGGAAACATCAACGCCATAAATCTCCCGCGTAGTCGCCGATTTATGTGCGCCATGACTCGCGCGTCGATCGCCGTGGTCCCGCATGCTGATCGATTACAGAAAATTGTTAATTATCACTTTCCCTAGGTAATTCGGTATTATACCCGCTCCCAATTATCGCATTAATAATAATGATTCATGCAGCTCTTAACACCGGGCTACAAGATAGCAATCTTCGGCGTGCCCACAGCCGTGGTGCACAGTCCTGCTTCTCCTTCTTTTTTGTTCTTCCATAAAAGATAGTAATTTACAAGGCTTCCTTGGCGAAAGATTTATTTTTTGTTTCCCAGCGCGCGCGTCGATGTTTGCGCTGCGTTGTATACTGTATATATATGCATCCTTGGGGACCGCGCGGAATTCGGAATTATCTATAAGTAAGAGTATGGGGATAACAGACTGCGGGAAAAAGAGGAAACGGGAACGAAACTCTCTAAATTTTTTCGAGACTAATTATCGATGCAGTGTTTATGTAACTTTGTTTTAGAGTGAAACTTTTTCTGTAATAAATGTTCTTACATTTATATTAGTAAGGTAATTGCATTCAGAATTTTAATTCAGCGCTGATATTTTTCAGTGTCTTTAGAAGAAGTAAACTTTTGATTATTATTATTGTTTATTGTCATTTTATTAGTTACTTAATATTAATATGTTTATTAATCTATTCTCTGAAGAACTGTGTTGTGATGATAACTCAGGCTATGCATATAATGAGCAAAAAGATCCAAATGAAAATTTTCATATTTTCCTTTCTGCTCCGTAAAAGTTGTTTTGAGCTTATTTCTACAGAAAGGCATTGTTTTTTAGATGTCTCGTATATTATTCAAAGGTTTTCAGATTGCTCATGTTAGATCCAAAAAAGGCATTACAATATTTCATTAGTCCTGGGTTGTCACACCTCTTTATTCAAATGTTATTGTCCCATATAGGTCAATTTAACCCAGATATATTTCAATTGGGTACTATTCAACGAATATTAACTTTATGATCAGCTCATTGTTTTATTACTAATATACATAACTTCAAGTGCCGTTTGGTCAATCCAATTGGTTTATGAACCATTTGATATATTGATAACTAAATGATGATCTTCTCCCAATATTATCAAGAGAAGAAAACTAAAATTAAGTTTAAATATTACAGAATGTGTTATCATTATAAAAAAAAATTTAAAACAATTAAAAAACAAGCCTATATTGCAATAAAAATTGTGGGTCGTTTTGACCCTATGCGATAATTTATAGGGTTTAAGCTGTTTGCTCATTGTAACGAGTTAAGAATGAAATGTGAAATCATTTTAATTGTAGTACAAAAAGCCCGAAAAATCACTTGAGCACACGTGTGAAAAACCACTACCTACATAAAATCACGAAACAATGAATAAATGTGACAGTAGCGACGTTTTATCACACCTCGAAAAATATCGTCGAGTCACAGCCTCATAATCTAATCCACTTTCGTGCGTACCTCCATCATCGCGGCAAGCACTTTTGAGATTCACACACACACACACACACACACACATATATATATATATATATATATATATATATATATATATATATATATATATATATATATATATATATATATATATATATATATATATATATATATATATATATACAACACACATCTACGAGGCGATCAGCGATTAACGCTCCTTATAAGCTGTTTAATAACATAACGGTCAATTTGCCGCGATTAGCCGCGTGTCCGTGATAATGATAGCTCGGGAACCACGGATAATTTATCGTTAATTATTCTCTCGTACCTGTGTGCCAAGGCACACACACACACACACACACACACATACACGTCCGTCAGGCGTCGACAACTAAATTGTCAACTAATTGAAATATTATCCTCACCGGCGGGTAGGTAATCGAAGGAAAAATTATGTCGCCCTCTTGTTAAAAGATCTCGCACGGCGGCGGCCGCGGCGGACGTTTACCTCGCGCGCTCGATTTAACCTGCAAGAGCATTTAGACCCAATTTTTCAACCGATTATTATTTACAACGAGGTAATAGCTCGATGTTTGGCGTAGAAAGTACAGTGCTGTAGGGTGATTGATCTTGTTAGTGACACCTTAACCTTTCCAGGGTCAGTGGTAAGTATGTCTTACAATCAGTCTCAGTGTAATGAAAATATTAATGAACTAGTATTTTTACTTACTTATTACAAGCAATTGTTTATTTTATATTATTTACAAATAAATAAAGATGAAAAAAGCGTTTCTTAGAATAAATGTACAATAGTTTTTTAAATGTATTTGAGATAAAAGGCTGCCAATTTCACTGGATATTTTACATATATTTTTTCAGATTTTTTTGTATAAACATATTACTTATTTACTTTGAAAATATCGAATGTATACATGCATAGATTTTCTGTTCTATAATATTATTTCTGTTCTATACAATTCTATAATATTGATATTAGTTTATGATTAAATTTAAAATAATTGATCTAACATAGTTGCTATATAAAGTTAAATGAGTATAATCAGGATAAATACTCCATTAAGGCAAAAGTGATAATGATGACATGCTATCATTGGCCATTTATAGGTATCAATGGTCAGTTACTGGCTATGAATGAGATTAATTTCTATCAGGCTGGAAGTTGGATATTTTATTCATGTTCAGCTAATTACTCGCATAAAAAACATAATATTTTAATAAATTAATGTTATTTACCATTTTGTCTATCGAATAAAATTTCTTAAAGCTAAATAGTCTAAAAAAGTTTTTGTAATTCATTAAATTTAAACCAGAAAATCGGACCAGAAATCGGTAATATTCTCTCTAGAGTACTCTACTCAATTAAATTGAGCTTAAAATGTTTGTTGTTAAGAGTGAGTATTCAGCGATTATTATATATTATTACCTTAAGAATTGCATTTTGAGGACATCAGCTTTTACTTAAATATTATAAGAATGTTCTGAGTACATATGCTTTGAATTTTATCTATTTATTATGAGTCATTTAAAAGATAATTATTATAACTGTTTGAGTAAATTCAGTATTAAATTACGTTGTGGGAAATATTTAAATCTTTGACGAAGTTTTTAATGAAGTTAATTTATGTGATAGTAATTAGGAAAATTGTCAATAGTTGCATCATCGACCCTATATAGATTTCTATACGTTTTTACAATGTATGTATACAAAAAGAAACATTGATAAAATCTATAAGACAGAAAATTTATGATACGTATAGTATATAATTTGTTCTTTATGGTTTTATAAATTTACATTTATTATATTAATATGTAACTATTCTATAACAAATCATACGTTAACTGTAAAATATTGATAGATTCCTGAAAAAAATCATTCTCGGAGTTACATAAAATAATAATTCTATACAATCAGCGACCTACAGACTGGTTTTTGAACTCGATGTCTCTATCACAATAATCAGACTATTACAAGAATACATAGAATTACTTTTAAATATGTAAAATAACAGCGACGTTGAAACTTTCATAGATCTATTTTGAGTTTATGATTACACACCACCTCAAATAACACATCTCCGATAATACGCATTTGAAAACCTAATGCACACGGACGTCTATCGTAATCCCCCTCATAAATTCATTCAAAAACTATCCTCCCACTTCTTGTACAATAGAGAACTGACATAATATTTCCCTTTTAGCTTTTCAATTAGTTAATCAATATATTATCTAAGAGTTTTATTCTTTTCTTTAAACATTTACCTACAAAGTTAACGAAAGAAATTTATTAAATAATATATCTGTGATAAAAGAAAGCAAATTGTTTATAAAATTCTACGCGATTACTTAGAATTAGCATTCTCTTATTACAGATATATTATTTTATAAATTTCTTTCGTTAACTTTGTAGATAAATGTTTAAAGAAAATAATAGCCCCCGAAACATTCATATTGATTAAAAAATAAAAAGAAAATTGAGCTTTAACTAAATATTTTTTAAATGTACAATGTTGACACTTGTGACGTATGATTTTTTTTGAACAATTTATTTTTCATGTAATTATGGACTATTATTAAGTACATTTCACAAGTCATACCATAGGATCTACATACACTCTCATATAATTTTTTTGTTTTATGTCCTATATCTAGCGAAAGACCCTCCTTAAGGGGACAGATACACCTTCAAATTTTAAATTAATTGATAATACATTTGAAGGTAATAATAAGCCACTCATCCTATATTACCTAATATTTGTCAGTAAATATGAACATTTTATCAAAATATGACAAAAAAAATTTTCAACATTTTTTTAAGGTCATTAGGTTTATTTGATAGGCTATAATGAAAACCTCTATATTTCTTCGGCTGCCGCATGGTTTAGAGAGCCAATGTGATCGAATTGACGCTTTCAAGGTTTTATTATGTTCAAAATACATGTATTTACGATATGAGTGTGCGAATTTGTATATCAAAATTATAGACCAAAGTTATAGTTTATTTCAGCCATATTTTATAATAAAAGAAAATTTTCTTTAAGCGATTATATAAATATTTTTTAGTTTAGTCAAAAGTGTCATTCACATTGAAAACTATTATTTTACAAAGCTAACGGATGTCTTATTTAATTATTTAAAGCAAATTTTCAGAGTACATAGAAATAGGTACACGTACCCTAATTCATGTGAATAAAAAGAATTAGTAAGCATTGCACCACTCCACTGTGTCATTTAAACATCTGTTTCACCTGTTTCATCTGTTACGACATCTGGAGCTCTTTAAAAGTACGCCGATCACGTGATACATGTCCAAAACTTTATTCTGCTTGACCTTAAATTTAAACTTTATTGAACTATCTATCGATAAAAACCGAATTAAAAAAGTGCAACGTCCCCATTCACTTCCACATCCGGGACAGCGCGAGCGCGTGCGCAAACCTCAAACCCCGTGCACCGCGACTTGGACCTTTTTGTCGCTAATCGCACGCCTAATTCTCTCCAGCAGCGGCACGCCCTTCCCACTTTACCCATGTACACGCGCAACTTTTTATTCCACAAACATTATAACGACCGCGCGTAACTCCATTTTTTACCTTATCTCTCCGGCAATGAGGCCTCTAAATTTGTTTGCTCTCCGCGCGCGCGCTCTCAGTTTTTCGGGATAATTTGAAGTTAAGTAAGCGTCCGCGCGTCCGTCGCTGCGCCACGCTCTTAACGCTTTTGCGACTGAGAATAGGAATTACGTAACCTGTACTCCCTCCTTTTTGTCTCTCTCTCTCTTACTCTCTCTCTCTCTCTCTTACTCTTAAAGGGGAGGGAAAAAAAGGTGCACACACGCGCCTGGGATACATACCTATCGCGCATATATAAAAGCTACGTGAATTATCGCGTGGCTCGCGTTGCTTGCTGTACTTGTGCACGTGCATGTGCGTTGTATGTGCGTTGTATGTACGTGTATAGTTCCGAGAAGCAGAGTTCTGTATATATATATATAGATATGTGTGTGTGTAGACGTTGGTTTTAGTAGTATACGTATAGGTGAGGTAGGCCAAGCGAGCTGGATGCCAACCTATACTTACCGTCACTGCAGCGAGATAATCTTACCCAACGGAGCATAATGTCTCGATGTGTCTGTGTGTGTGCGTGTTGTTCGTATATGTGACGTGCATGTGGAGTATTTTGTGTATGGTGAATGAGGATTTGCATTCGTGTTGGAATGGTGGTTTTTTCGGCGTGCGTTGTGCCTCGTTTTGGGTCGATTCGTTTTAGTGGGACTCGCTGCTTTTAGCGTGTTTGGAATGCCTGCCTATGGGTTGACAGATAGATAATTTTCGCGGGAAAGGCATTTTGTTTGCATGGATACTTTCTTTTTTGAATAGGGAACATGTGACATTGAATGCTTGGGCACTTGTGCACATAACACTTTTTTTACTAATATTTGTTTAGGTGATATAAATTTTTATTACTAAGAATGTACAATGATCAGTGATCGATTCTTTACGTAAAGTCGAATTTTTCACACATACACGTAAGAAATGTATTTAATGTAGTAAATGTAAAGACTGTAGTATGGAAATAAAGTATGCAAAACTTTAATCGGAATATAATTTTTGTATTTAAGTAACATCATTTTATTAATACGAATTATATTAATATGAAATATAAGTGAAATATTTTACAATTTTTTTTAAGATAAGTTTATATATTGATATATAAGAAAATGAATAGTACATTGTGCAACTAGGGGGGAAAATTGGCTTTTTAGGCTTTTTAAGCTAATCTAGGATGATGATTGAGCACGAGTTGAAGTCGAGCTCGTGCTCAAATCATCATCCGAGTCTGAGAAAGCTCTTTCCACCCGTGTTATTCATCGTATTTTTTTAAATTAGTGTGTAGATAGGGCCTCTTCCATGCATGCAAAGTTAATGGTAAAATGGGCATTCCGAGTTGTCCACTAAGAAATTCAGGAACGGGACGTAATCAGCATTACCTCCCGCTCAGGCAAAGACGCTCATAATGCCCAATTTTCCAATTCTTTTTAAACTCTTGATGAAAAAACGAAAAAAATAAGCATTCATTGGTCAAAAATCATCGTGTAATACCCAAGAAATAAGCAATAAAAAAAATGAAAAAAATATTATCTCGAATATCTTGAAAAATAAAAGTCCTCGTGATCTGAGCAAAGAATTTAGCTGAGAGATATTAAAAGGCTACCTTTTTGGAAATTTTCAGAAGGAATAATGCCGTTTTACTCAAGTTAACGTTTACCATAGAAAATGTTTTTTTTTTACAAAATGATTTTTTTCTCAATCATCGAAAAGTAAAATGTCTTAAAAGCTTTACAGAATAAGCTTCTCCATTGGCCTAATTATCTTAATTTTTTTAAAAGCTTCTTATCATATATTTTAGATAAATCACCGTTCAAAAAAAATGACGTTTCCGTGTATAACAAAAGAAAGGAAACACCTTATCAGAAATTTTGGGTTGTAAAGTATTAGTACATTACGATACGCGTAGCCTAAGTAGTCCTTTACGGCACGGCGTGTATTGAAGGACGACTTTTGACACGAGTATCGTATACTATTTTATAGCACTGCTTGCCTAAATACGCTGTGACGCCTAGCCGTGCCTTAAGGGGACAGGCCTAAGTTAAAAAGTAAAAAAAATCATTTTATTTTTATTGCATATTTTGATAGCAAATTTCTTGTACAATAAACTCCTGCAATCTATTTTACGATATTAGGTTTTGTTACAGAATTATAGCTAAAATTTCACAGTAGTTTTTTTTTAATGCAGTGAACTTTATGTAAAAAATGCTATTTAAATAAGTTTAAATAATTAAAAATTCAAAGAGTCTATTTATATATATATATATATTCGATAAAACTCGAAGTTGTCAGAGAGTAACACGTACAGTATACCTATATATAGCGAAAATGACTAAAAAATTATACTCTCTCGCTGCTCTGAAATTTCACCACCAGGTGAAATTTACATGGGATTTTTGGGGCCTCGGTATCGTTTTGATGCCAATGTACTAAGGTACTCCGGAGTGTTCCTCTGGAACTGTATTTCGCCCAATCACTGGCCAGAACGCCGATATGCTCTATCCGCAACTTCTGTATGAACGTTGTGAACACTCTTTAATGTTGTTTACTTTGAGATTAACCTCTCAAAATATCTGTGGTATTTTTGTATATGAATATTGTACATTATTTTTAAATTAAAACCTATATTCACCAGCCTTTTTAAAGGCTTTATAATTATTGTGTAATACTGTATAAGTGTATAAGTATGTAAGTGAATAATTATATAAGTATGTATAAGTGTTAAAGTGCATAAGTGTTTTTTTTTATAAAAAGTGTAAGAAAAGTTGTTTGTGGTGGGTTGTGTATAAATATTTATATATTTTTTGTGTCAAATCAATATACAGTGTAAGTATAATGTCTTCGAGTGCCAGACCGAGGGATGTTCAAGGCAGAGTGTCGGGTGGCCCTGGTAAACTTACTTGGGGATTACCCACAAAAAGAAAGAAGATTTTTTATGAAAGAAAAGGAGATGGTCCTCCTCCAAAGAAGCCAAGAAATTCAACTTCCAGTAGAAAAGTTAAGGACATTATAACTGAAGGCGGTGAAATCAGGAATAGAATTATCGACATTGACATCTTATTTCTTGAACTGCAAAAAATTGCATGTTGCAAGATATGTCATGGAAAACTGAATTTCTCTGAATCTGATGTACGAGGACTTGGATTTAAAATTGACATTTCTTGTTCAAATTGTACAAATCCAAGAATTGTATCAATTAATTCAAGTAGATTCATTGGCAAAAAAAGTAATGCATATGAAGTTAATAGAAGATCTGTTTTGGCTATGCGTGCTCTTGATCATGAACATGCTGGACTTTCAACATTTTGTGGAATTATGGATTAGCCACAGACAACGTTGCACAGAAATTTTGACAATATCAACGATCAATTGAGTGAAACTTGTGAAGTGATTGCTGAAGGCTCTATAAATAATGGTACGATAGAAGAAATGAGTATCTTGCCTTCAGATAGTGCTCTACTTCCTGTGTCCAGAGATGGTTCTTGGAGAAAATGAGGTTTTTCCTCACTTCAAGGTGTTTCTAGTGTAGGCAATTCTACCGGAAAAGTGCTTGATGTTTCAAAAAAAATAGTTTTTGTAAGAGTTGCTCGTTATGGGAAGGAAAAGAAGACACACCAGCTTATGAAGAATGGATTGAAACGTACCAAAGTCAGTGTACGTCAAATCATCAAGGCAACACTGGAAAAATGGAGGTAGACGGTATTGTGGAAATTTTTCAGCGTTCTTTTCTTCGTTTCAGCACTATCATGAGATCATATCGTTGACGTATCACACATGTTTTTCTAAGCAATAGTGTGAAATATATTAATGAAATATATAACAAGAAAATACAAAGCATTCCTACTTTTTTCTTTAGGTGAGTGTTGTTTGTACGAGTTTATTGTTTTTTCAAACTTTAAATGCAATTATCTCAGAATAATGTTTTTTATTATTTTAGGTCTGCCTCGTAGACTTTCACAACATCCTGCCATCGATATAAGCTAAAAATTTTAGAGGATGTTTCTAATATGTTTCCTCACAATATGAGCGCAGCAGATTATGAAATAGTCTATATACTACGAGTAAGTATTAAAAATATATAACTACAAAATTAATTAAAATATTTCATTATTTAAGGGTTTATTTTTTTAATTATTACTACATAGACTTCTTTAATAATCTGCTGCGCTCATATTGTGAGGAAACATATCAGAAACATTCTCTAAAATTTTCAGACTATATCGACGGCTGGATGCTGAAAAAGTCTACGAGTAGTGGTTCAAAATAGAGAAACAGAGTATCGAAAGGAGTCACTTGGTACGAGCCACAGATTCAAGATATTTAAGTTTTTAAGCGGTGATAATCTTTGTCTTTTTACCTACTTTTAGTAAGAAAATCTTCCCATATTCTAAATCACATCCAAAAAGTTTTGAATAAATAAAACTGCATATTTCTTTTTTTAGATTTTAACTCAGGCCTGCCCCCTTAAGCAGTCCAGCATTGCACGGGAGATTAGAGCCCGAGCGTAGCGAGGGAGATAAGGACGGTGCAATAATGGACTACTTAAGTCACGGATAGGTGTGACTTAAGTGCTGATTTAGGCCACACTGTGCTATAAAGGTAATTTTATGCGCTCTTTCAAATGCATTTTCACTGGATAGATGATATTATTCCTAACGTACCGAAAAACCCGAAAAGCTATAAAAATTATTATTGTACCCCCTTCGTGTAACCCGTTACGCCCCAAATGTTCAAGATTTTTTTTTGAGTTTTCAGCGCTCTAACTTTTTATATAAACGGCCCAAAAAAAAATTTTAAAGCACTATTTCCGATAGTTTGAAGCCTCCTCTTTAGAATGCCGTAGCTATATTTAAGCTATAGCTTCAGTAAAAAAAGTTATAACAATTTATTGCAATAAAATCCGAAATTTTCAACATTTTTTTCAGAAATGTGAAATTTTTAACATGATAAATTTGCACCAGATCATCGCAATTGCTATAAATCGTGGAGTTTTTATCTGCTCTTTAAAACCTCATTGGATATTTTTTGATATTGAAGATGGAGGCGTCAAGATGGCGCCATAAACATAGGAGAAATTACTAAAAATGCAAAATTTTGCAAAAGTATCATATACACATACACACACACAGATACGGGCATTTTCTAAAAATAATGTATTTTGATTCCTTATATCTCAAAACATGTTTCTAACATGTTTTTAGCAAAACTTTCTTTTTACTATCACAAAGCTTCCTCTTTGAGGAAGCAATAATTTACGTTATCGTTTTCAGAAAATCGTAAAATAAAAAAAGTTTTAAAAGTCGAGTCGATTAATGTTTAAATTTCTTTTTAATTTCAAATATTCATTGAAAACCGAACAAAATTAGCCCTGTTTTGTAAAAAATGACGGTGCCATTCTTGAGGTATATGAAATAAAAAAAATTCAAAAAATACATAACCTCAAATATCTCGAAATATAAAGGTCGCTGTGATCTGGGCAAATAACTCGTTCAAGATATTGTAAAAAGCTACCGTTTTGCGAAGTTTTAGATAAAATGCTGCCGATTTACTCCAGTATTCGTAGCTGACTAGAAATCGATTTATTTTACAAGAAGATTTCTTTCCCTTCAAAAGAATAAGATGAAGCTTAAAAAATTTTTCGAAATATTCTTCTCCACATTCCTAATCATCTCGAATTTGTTTAAAAAAATTTTCCTTCTTATGTTTCACATATATAACCGTTTGAAAAGAATGACAATTTCGTGAATATCAAAACGAGGGAAATAGCTTATTCAAAATTTCGGGTCGAAAATGATAGGTAATTTTATGCTCTTTCAAATGTATTATCACTCAAACGATAATATTGTTTCTAAGGAATCAAAAAACACGAAAACTGGAACTCATAAATCGAAAAATCGCTAGAAGAAAAACAATAACGCATTGAGAAACAAAAGAAAATATTTTTGAGCCGCTTTCCTTAAGGGGGGCAGGTCTGGGGTAAACCCAAAAAAAACTTTTTTTACGAGTCCAGAAAACTTATACTCAATACGTCACAATAAATCACTGTTTTCAATACCATATTTATTAGAGGAACTTTGATCCTCACACAATTCGAGGTGACATGGTGAACAAAAAAAATTTTTTACGGTTAAAATAGTGATTTATTGTGACGTGTAGGATCAACGTTTTGAAGTTTTACAATGGTAAAATTTAAGATATTATTGTGTTTTGATAGCAGAAGAATTTTCAGAATGATTGCTTGTAAACATAAAAAAATTTCTGGACTTACAAAAAAAAGTCTTTTTTCGGTTTTAATCCAGGCCTGCCTCCTTAAAGGAAACAAAAAAATGAGCCCCGAAACATTAATTTTCACTGTATATATTGAGAGTAATGTTGAGCCACATTCATACATATACACACACACAGGCACTCATACATATACACACACACACACTCATACATATACACACACACACTCATACATACACACGTACGCACGCACGCGCGAACGCACGTTCACACACACGCACGCACGCACACACACACACGCACAAACACACATACACACACACACACACACACGCACGCACGCATACATGCACGCACACACACACAGATCCATACATTTTCTAAAAATAGTGTATTTCGATTGACAGTACGTCAAAATATATTTCTAACATGTTTTTAGCAAAACTTTGTTTTTACCATCACAACACTTCCTGTATGAGAAATTAAACTTTTTAAAACTATTCAATTTTTTCTTAATAAATCATTTTTTGCCAATATATTTCTCTGTTTAAGATACGATATAAAAAAGTTAACCATTAAATCGGTTTAAGGTGATGCTAAACCCCCGTGTCACCGTCAAATACGGGGATCCACTTATTCCATTCAATTTTCAATTTTGATCAAATATCTCTATGGAAAGTTGTTGTTTATTATTAGGACAATAACGTTTCATAAAGATATTTGATAAAAATTGAAAATTGAATGAGAAAAGTGGTTCCTTGTATTTGTCGGTGACAGGTGACTTTAGCATCACCTTAAAAAATGTCTTAAAAATATTCAGTAATTTATTTATTAAAACTTAATATAATATTAATAATTATATATAATAATAATAAAACTTAGATTCTAATTAAATAATAATTGGAAAATGTAATACGACTATCTATTGGGAAATATTCGATTAAAGGCATTAGCAAAATAATCGCTCTGTTCATTTAGATGTGTACATATTTAGGCATATCTGTCCGAAGTTTTTCTAAAAAAGTGGTAATTTGTGTAGGATTTATTCATGCATAGGTGGATTAATTGTATAGCAAATAAAACAACACAAATTTAATATCATTACTTATTAATCATATTTATTTAAAATTTAAAATAATGTGCAATAGAGTAGCACACAAATTTTACACTCGACACTAAAATTAGTAAAAGCGTGCAATGCATTATTTATATATAATAACTTTGAGTACAAAAATAGTGTCTAAATATTTTTAGCAAAAAGATATTTTCTTTGTAACCGCTTCCGAAATTCCTAAAAATAATTAATGTCCGACATCTGAATATTTAATTTATAGATCGGTCAAAATAGAATGCCATAGAAGTAACTCTTCCACACGAGACAACATTTATCACCACTTAATACAGACTCAAACTTAAAATTACAATAAATTATTTTTATTTCTATTGCTTGATTAACTACAGAGAGCGTAAAATCACCAGGATGCCACGGATGATAAGTGTAATCGAAATGTTACAATAAATGGTTATCTTTGGATCATATTATTCACTTTATTTAACTCATTCTACTTTCAACAAACGATAAAAATTTTACGAATCTACGTATATTTTACACATTACTGTTTGGACAGTATACGAGGACATTACATATAGCAGATTCGTCAAAATCACATACATATTTATCCAAATCATAACGAATCCACATTGAAGGTAGTTCATAAATGGACAGGTATTCCAGCTTTTGCAAAAGACAATTCTTGTAACTCATAAGGCATGTCTCATTTTTGGTGGTATGCTCCATCATCATTTTTTAATTATAAATACAACTACATGTACATGAAATTGTAAGATTTTGTCTTCTGACGAATAAAAAGTATATCTATCTATCTATCTATCATGTAAACAATTCTTCTTGCAAAATTAAGTGATATTAATGGCAAGATTATTTACAGGCTTTCTGATTATTATTTGCAGGTCCATGTGAAGTATGGCATGGATGTTCGTCTACAGATTCACATGCAGTATGCATGGATCGCAGGTTTGCTTGCATAATAGTATGTAGGTTGCAGGTTTATCGGCAGAATTTCATTCAGGGTAACATGCAGGTTTGTCTGTAGGTCTGCTTGTAGGTTTGCATGCCGATCAACGTGTTGGTTAATATGCAGGATTGTATAGGAGTATATATAATAATGCAGGAGTGTAAATATAGGTACACGTTTTCATTCTGGTTCAAATGCAGGTACGTATGCTGGTTCACATACAGAATCGCGTGCAAATTTGTATACAGATTTGTATACAGACTCGCAGGTTTTAGGTATTTTATTTGTTTATTTTCTACAAGAAAAATATTGTAATTTATAAAAATCTCTGAAGCTGCTGAATTCAGAATAGAAGGCAGCACCAAATCGCTGAAGATTTTTTAGCGCGAAATTTAAATCCATAAAATTGCTTAATAGTATTACATGTTTTGCATTTTAATGAAAATTCAAGGAAATAACTGAAATATTTGTATACAACCCTGGTAGAAAATTATCCAGTTTCATCGAGGCCCTCGATTATTTACCGTGGAAAACTAGATAGATCTACATAGTTGTATCGTTGTTACTCAACGTACACAAACGAATTATTGCGTTTGACAAATGATTTTTTAAATACATTTTCATATAAAATAAAAATTATTATTGTTTTATTTTATCATTTTTCGTGTATTGTAATAATATTATTAATTTTTCTTGAATTTTCTTTTAGAGTCAAAACATGTATGTACAAATGTAATTTTTTTAATTTAAATGGTGCGCTAAAAACCCTCCAGCGTACTGGTGCTGCCCTCTACACTACATTTAGCCAATAAATAAAGATCGTAGCATCTACAATGTCGAAAATTATGTGCCAAAAATGAGATATTTTAATAAACTATGTTATATCTCAGAAATAAATTAATAAACAATCTGAAATTGTTCATCATTTTAAATTATCTCTTAATACTAAATTCACTCATCAACAGTGTACTGGCGCAATTTATATTAGTGAATATGAAAAAAGATGAATTATTTCGAGAATGAACTGCTGAATATACCTAAAACAGGACCTCTATATTGATAATAAACGAACGAAGAAAATTAACGTATAATAAAACCGCTTATGAAATCTTCTCAAAAATAAGCTTATAAATCGATTTGGACATTTAAAAGGACCTTCACATTATTAATAATATAACTACCTCTAAACATTTTAAGTTAACCCAGATCATTTTGACCTATAAAATAAAGTCCCTCAATTCAAAAGCACAAGCATCAACATTTCATTGCTCGATAACAAATTCATTCCAGTCCCATCTGCAATACCTGCAGTTTCTCGACTCACGTCGGCCGTGGGTGGCGGCGTTGTCTGGTACACATCCGCGACGGTCTCCTCTCTATTTCTCTCTCTCTCTCTCTCTCTCTCTCTCGCTCTCCCTCTCTCTCTCTCTCTTTCTTTCTCTCTCCCTCGACCAATGGGATTCGAACGTGGGTGGCTGGCCGGTCTCCGGCGCGCAGTGTGTGGGTGTGGACCATTGTATGATCTACGCGATGCTGCATCTTCCAAGATGGAGGTCGCGCGCTTCTCTCTCTGTCTCTATCTCCTTCTTTCGTGCGAGAGCTCGAGTGTAGCCTTCGCGCCGCAGCCAAGCGCTTGTAAAGTTTGCGGCCGGCTGTGTGGCTTGTCCTTTGTAAATCACGAAGGCGTGCGGAGGTCTTTTTGCGTTTTTAGGGCAGATACAGAGATGGAGAGTATGACGTGCGAGCTAAAATTGCGAATAAAATGGGTATGGTGATATATTGATTTTTCGGAATTTAAGGTGGCTGGTTGGTGATTTTATATGATTTTATAGTTTTGTATTAATATTTCATTTTTTCCCGATTTTTTAGATTGAAAATAATTTAGTTTATTCTACTTTAATATTATATAAACAAAGAAAGGAAATAATCATTATTCAAAATTTAAGCTGGCTCTTAGGTCATTTTTATGATTTTTTATGATTTAACTTTTCTGTTAATAGTATTTGTATTGTTTTACATTTAAAATACTGGAATTTATTCTATACTAGTATTATATTATAAATACAAAAAAGATTGTTTACATAAAAGTGATTTTAAAAGTTGTAAGTACTCTTCGATGACCAACAAATTATATTTATGTAGAGTAAATTGAGAATTTGGAATGAATCTTTGAGAATATATTTTTAACAAATAATAACTAATTTTAAAAATAATATATTAGCAAAAATTACTGGTAAAATATTATTATTATTAATATTATAAAGTGTTATAAATGCGACCTTATTTAATTGTTCTTACCTTTGAAAATATGTTAGAATTTTCTTACAACTGTAGTATATTCATAAGGTATGCGCAAGGACTACTTCACGTATCTCATTTTCATTCGATATAACGCATCATCATAATAGTTTTAACCCTTTAACGTGAATCGAGCATTAGTAGTAGTAACGTCTTAAAATTTATGTTGATCAATTGTCCGCCTAATTTTTTACTTTCTAAGCTGAACAAGCACTTAAATAATTGATCATACGTTACTAAATATACATGGAAAGTAAACTTATTAATATTTTAATATAGTGTTTAAGAAAATGAAGTAGAAACCATGATTTACTAACACCAACACAGGTCACAACTATACGGTTTCGGTCGTTGTTCACATTAAAGGGTTAAATATATCAGCTAAGGTGCTTGAATATTGCTGTATTATTTCATATTATGATCATGACAAATATCCTAAGGTAAATGCACCAATGATTTGATGGTTAAATCAAATAACCGGAAATATGTCCAATATTGCTCTGCATACTTTTTAAATGAAATATCCATACTTACCTATAAAAATCATCAACCGATCATTATTATATAAGTGTAGATTGAATCCAGATTATTTTATGTACCTAACAATTAGTTATATATTCATTTCATTCGAAGATTGGAAGTTGTCTAATCATTGGTACGTTTACTTTATTACACATGCAAGTTTACTGAAGTTAAAAATAAAGATTCTAGATATTGTACTAGGGAGACAGTTTAACCTAATATATATACAAAATAACATAATAACATATATTGCACTAATGCTATTAAGATATTAGATTATAATAAAAGCTATTAAATACATTTTAGAATATGTAACAGTAATGAACATAAATATCGATAAAACCGTGTAATTAAAAGAATCAACATAAAAACTTGAAATACTGGCAAATTGAAAAAACTATTTATGAATTGTAACTATCTTTATCTTTTCTGTAGACCAATTTCATTTTTTTTTCGAAATTAGCTGATAATCATACAAAAATAATAAAAAATAATAGCCTTACGCCGACTGAGAGAATTTCCTGGCTGCTTGCAAACGGGTTTCGAGTAGCTTTTTTTCTTTATCCGATTGTATCTACTTGCTAACGAAGTTTTACTTATGTGTACAAGATATAGCGATTTTATAAAGTATATAGCCTACAAATTCATGGATAATTGTGTGCGATCAACCATGATGAAAAATATCAATCGAATTAAAATACTATATTTATTTACATGTTACTGAACGATTAAATACGAACACTTGAAGCTATTTTTCAAGACATAAATATATGAAATTTAAAGCCATAAAAATGTGCTTAAATATTCTTGAATGATGTATAATCTTCTTGTTTTATCTGCTCGTATTCAATTCAACATAACTGAATATTCAATAATATACTTGAAAACCATATCAGTCCAGTAACCAAAGATCCAACAAAAAATTTTCAACATCTCACATAAATATCCCATTCTCCAAAACTCATTCATCCTAAATCAACCTCACCGCACACCCACCACTACTCATCGAAACGCCATTACCCAAGAATGCGCGAAAAATTCACCCAAAGTCACGCACGCGCTCCTCTCTCTCCCACAAAAAAAAGAACTACCACCATGAAAAGAATGCAGTCGCCAGAGACTCAAAGCACGCGCATATACATATACACTTAAAGCCGCGCGCACGCGTATTATATATATCTTTCGAAGGTCTCTCTCGGCGCGCGCGCGCGCGCGGCACAAGTGGTATATAACACCTCGCTCTCTCGCGAGTTCCCAGGCGCAAGGACTCGGCTCGGCGGCGCAGCCGCCATGTCAGTTCCTTGGAAACAATTATGCCGCAGGATACATAATAACAAACTGTTTCTCTCTGCGCGCGCGCGCGCACCGAAACACGTATCACCTATACACGCGTACAACGCTCCTCGCCAACACACACGCGCGCGCTCACGGCGAACTGCGTGCACGCTGCACGTGCATGCCAAGTCTGTAGGTCTGTCTCGCTCTCTTCGCTTCTCTCGCTGTTGTACCCTGTGGCGTGTACGCGCAATTTACACGGCTGTGTATATAGGTGATTCCAGTGTGGATATGCGAATTTTTAGGTGTGATAATGACGGATGAGTGAGGAATAGGGGAGTTTCATTGGTAAGATTGTATTGAATCGACGGGCTTGGTGCTGGTAATGATGTGCACGTTTGTACTCTGCGCCTAAATATCGTAGACAAATATTTTCTAGGCCAAAGTTTAGGAGAGTCAACTGACAAGGAGACTACCAGGGTTGTGCGGGTCCTGGGGTTTTATGAAACTAAAGGTCAGTTACTCGAATGTTCCTAGAAATGAGTCCAGCATTCATGGTTTGATTAAATAGATCCTAGGTCATTGGATATCGGCATTAATATAAAATATCCGGGTTAGTATGATAAAACCGATGTTGTCTGCTTTAGCAGAGTGTTTTCTCACAGAAATATATTGCATAATTTATTATCGAGAATAATCGTGATATACACAGATCGAATTGAAATTACGCATTTTTTAAAAATAAATATATTGATATTTTTTATATATTACCACTACAAAGTTCTAAAAACATTATTTTAGATTCGGTAAAATAGTAACTTATTTAAGATCAATTTTTTTTCTTTTTATTAATAACTTTACAAAAAATAGATTTTTTTCTGAAAAATAACAGTAACAAAAATTTAATGAGAAAGTGCTTTGCTTAAGTTTTAGTACATGTCAAAAGAAGTCGAATTACCACCAAAGAAAGAAAATTTTGTTCATTGTGTTACCTAGAATCGTACACGCTGCAAAGTTCCTCCAATAAATGAGGTATTAACAATAGTAATTAAATGTGACGTATAGGATCAAGATGTTGAGGTTTTGCAACGGTAAGATTAAAGATATCATCAAATTTCTATGATAAACAATTTTCAAAACGTATCTTTGTAAATACAAAAGTTTTATGAACTCAAAAAGAAATCTTTTAGGATTTAACAATGGCTTGTGTCCTTAATAGATTCAATCGACCAGTTAATGACCACAAGAATTTTAAAAACTGCTGTCCATAGATTGCCACTTAGCTTTCTTAAACGTGATTATTTGTTCTAAAATATCAAATTTTAACGCTGTTTAATAAACACAATTTCTCAAAGTTATAGATTATTAATTTATTTAGTGTATTAATTAAAGCAGACGTAGTTTATTGCATATGTACAACGATTTTCAAATTATTATAATTTTTTACTTTGTACTGACACTTACTTCAAAGCTAAACTGTTAGAAAATATCAATAACTGAAAAGTTTAAACATGCGTGTCAGAAATTGTATAGAAAATATATTTTCTATTTTTACATGGCAAACAATTTTGTTTTTAAAGTAACAGAATATACTACGATATAATAACCGAGTGAGCTACGATGCAAGTATCAAAGTGACCTTTTTCATAGTAATAAAACAATCTACGGTATAGTAGCATAATAAAATGTGGAATTCGAATGATAAAATGTTACACTTTATTTTTCTATTAATTTTAAGTATTATTTGCATTCTATTTATTAATGCCTTTACAGAAAATTGGCCAGAGACTTTGATTAAACATTTCGTAAAGTGCGAAGGGCTATATCAAATTACAATTATCAATAACTGTTTCAAAAGCATCATTGAGGATGAGACCAATTTCGTTAAAAATCTACCAGTTGTACCGACTGTTACAATTGATTTGGACTAAATGCAGTTAAGTGATGATAATCGTACTTTGTCATTGTCAATATTTGATAATCCCAGAAAATCTTCGATTTATGTTATAATTCAAATGGAAGAAGACAATGAAGAAATTATAGGTCTGAGAGAACTGAAGACCAGTAAAACCAAAATCTTTGGTTATTCACGTACAAGTATATAATATATCATGAAAAATTGACGTCTGAATCAAAAATGTTTCCCAATAAACTTATCGACGCCAATGGGTTTGCGTTTAAAGTACCTTATATTGATATGTCTCCATTTAAGCAAGTGACAAAATTTAAGGATAATACTAAAACTAACTGTAACAGTATTGGACATCGATATGGTCAGATTTATAAAGTCAACGTTGAATATGTACTTAGAAGTTTTCACTCATGGACAAAATAATGCAATTTTAGGAATCGCCTGTGAGAAAATAAACTTAGCTAGTGGTTTAGCAGTACTACGAAACTGGCATAAACTTCGGAACAGAATAAATTAATAGCTATACTGTTTGAATATTTATAATATAAATCGTAAGAATTCAGTGTTATATGGAGTTAAATAGAAAAATATTACGTATATTCATATAGATAGTACGGTGCCAAATTTCCTCAAATATTGAAATATTTTCGCAATTTTAGGTGACCATGATGCACATCTATAAAAAACCTAAGAGCATGTTTTTATATAATATTTTATGTATATACAAATGCCTCCAAATTCTGGACCCAAGAATACGCAGTTTCGGCGGAATCACCCATATATACACATGCGTACACCTCCGAGAGCATGCGTACCTGCACCCGCCAGACAAAAGACGAATAGCCTCGTAAATCTATATTACCTATATGCATTTTTATTTTATTTTTCTCGTAAGTTTCGTTTTTCCTTGGGTTTGGTAGATGTTGTTGTTTTTTCTGTGCTTTTGGAGAGCGGAAAGGAGAGCGGGTATATTGTATATAGTTTCGTTCTAGTCACTCGGGAGATTTATCGAGTCTGCGCGGTGTGTATACGTGTGTATACCCCCGAAATCGCCGACAGCGGAAAAGAGGGAGAGAGGTGCACAGCGATGGCGGATTTCGCCTGGAAAGGCAAAAAGAAAGAAATTTTATCTGCTTAAAGGGGGGAATAATGATGGCATGGTCGAGTGAGTCGGTAAAGTTTGCAGGGGAACTTAAAGTTTATACGTTGAGGAGAGAGTAAAATTCATTAGGCATTGCTTGTTAATTTACGTAATGTGAAGATTAAGATGTTGTGCTTCTTTCATCTTAATTGTAGTATTAAAAAATGCTTTAGGGAGTGCGCCGTTGGATAAGACCGTTTGATTGAAAATTGATCAGAGAAAATATTGCTTCGTTTCATATTGTTTATTAATTTTGTTAATACATACAATTTGAAGGCTATCTTAATCTTTGCGATTCGGTGAAGTTATAGGTCTTAAAATAAAATTCTTTTTGTCTACTACCATATAGTTTTGGGTAATTTTGCTAGTACAAATATACTTGCAGAGTTATTATCAAAAGATGAGGTATCACTTCTTACTAAAATAGCGCACATTTGGAGACAGAAAGATCATGCCTTAGAAAGTCCACTTCACGCGGAAGTTGGCATATTGCCACTATAAGCATTTCATGTTAATAATATAATATTACTTATTCTACTATAAAGGAGGTTCCTGTACTCATAGATAAAGGAGTTCAATCAATTATCTTTTTTGTGATTATTTTTTATTAAAATTCTAAACTTTTGTAATGCCAATGCTAAGCGACTTTCATCTATAAACAATTTTTTTACTATTTATAAACAGGAACAAAAGATTTAATTTTTACTAAAATCGTACCAATACGTAGTGTAGTTACATTATAACTTGCAATCATATATTTAGCTAAGGTTTATATTTTTAATATCCTTCATATTTTTATTATTCTTAATATGATTGAGACAAGCAGATAGCTTTGAGCTTTTGAACTTATGCATTGTAATATGTTTACATGTAAGAGAAACAAAAAATGTAATTTAACTGTTTAAATAATATCTTAATGATTCAAAACAAGTTGTTAGTATAGAAAGACCGTTTGCCGAGATTCTCTTTAAAAAGTATTTAATAAATTTGTACTCATTATGTTAAATCGTTTATTTAGCTATAAAATTTCTCTCCATAATGATAGTAATCAGAGCGCCTATTAGTTTAAAAGCAATGTATTAATTACAAGCCTTAATTACTACGCTGCATTCGAGTAAAATGTAAAAATTACCATTAAAACTCCGTACACAATTAGAAATAGAAGCCCATTTTACGACAAAACAAACGGCTACACAAACCTAAACCCAAAATACTGTATTCAAAACAATATCCCACCATAAAGTCCAACGACTCTAAACGCTCTCTCCCACAGGGGGAGCGCGCAGCGACTATATACCCGCCGCGCGCAACATGTTATTCGGCGTAATAGCCGGCCATCGAATGACAAGATAATGAACACAATTCAATTCTGTCCTTTCAAGGCCGCTCGCAGCAGCAGCAGCAGCAGCAGCAGCAGCTCCACTTCGCGAATCGTCCCGGAATATACTAGTTTTCAGGGCAATTGCGGCCGGACAGGCTCGTGCTTTCAGAACGCCAATGCCATATTGCGTGATCCACTTACGCTGTGCGATTTTTGTACTTAAGTGCTAGGTCCCGTAGATAAGGCAGAGCCGTATAAGTGCCATTACGACATACATAATGTATGGACGGTTCTATACAGACCCCAGCAATTTATATCGCGCGGGCGCCATTTGCACCAGGGAAATTTTCTGGGCATCATCAGCGTCCAGTTAGAGTAAAAGGAGTGGGAGTAGGAGTAAGTATACATATGGCGAGTTGAGCTTATTTGTCAAATGACAGTTTTACACGCTGGTAGAGGGAGTCTTTAAGTTTCAAATGGAGCGAGCGCGCGTGCCTCTTATTTTGGTCAATCAACGTCAATTTGTGGAAGTGTGTGTGTGTGTCAAACTGCGTTTAACCCTTTGCGGTAACTGTAGCATTAATACGTTTATGGATTGTGATTGTTTTAAAGCAGTTCTTGTGCGGAACTGAGAAGCAAAGAAATCACGCGAAATGGAAATATATTTTTGATAATATCTATAATTATGACTATGAGAAATTTCATATTGGGTCATTGACCAAATATGCAAAATAATTACCTTAAAAAATTGGGTATTTGAAGAGACCTACAAGAGATTACGATTTTATTTAATATATGTTTGCAAAAGAGAAGAGAAACTAAGCGTATATTTTAACATTCATCTAAAATTCAAATTTACTTTCAAAATGGCAATTCATTGCAATTTCGAAGAAATCGTTTGACCTTATAGTTTAAAATTGACGTAAAAACGTGAAAGTGGAAATTTTCAACGGCCTTAAAAATATTTAAGTTGTTCGTAAATCTTAATTTTATGTAATATTTTGTATGAAAGTTCATAAATTAAGTTTTTATTTGAATATCGATAATAAATTATGGGGCCTACACTAAAGATACCGTACAATACATACTTGCATGTAAGAACTACCTTGATCAGAAGTATTTATACGTCAATGTTGTATTTTTTGTACAAAATTTCAATGTTTATATTTTTCACCTTTTTACTTCGATCGTCGTAAAAATTTTTATATCCAGGATTTTTAGGGTTGTTGATTACAAACCTGAAATCCAAATTTTGAATTTCAAAATGCTGGATCTAATATGGACACATACTTACTATTGAACGGTCACATAGGATCCGCCACTTTGAATTTTTCAATTTGGACACCGGATTTATAATCAGCGACCTCAAAATCCCCTGTATACAAATTTCTAGATTAAATATAAAAAATACTAGAATTGTCTAATTAAATAAAGCATATTTACGTTAAGTTGCGTATATTCAATCGGCCATTTTAAATTTCGTAATTTGGATTGCAGACATTTTTACCAGCGATCAAAGTAAAAACTTTGGATTTATTACATTTTTCATTGGAATAAAGCGAGGCATAATGTATTTACAAGCAAATACGGAAATAACTGCAACAGTAACAGCAGTAGATGCTCGATCGCTTAAAAAATATCTCCTCGTTTATCGGCCACTTCGGTATGTAAAAATCCACCACCAGAAAAATCAAATACAATACCCAGTAAAAGCAGGTCGCACGAAGACACAGAGACCATCATACACGATTCTCGAAGATCGCCGATGCAAAAAGTCGCACCGAACCCGGTAGAATCGCGCACTCGGCGCAAGAAACACGGCGCATCTCGCTTTCCTCCTCGGCCAGAAGCGAGCGAAGCAACAAGACACAACTCTCGCAGCCAACGTGCACAAGAGGAGAAAAAGGAAGATCGAGTCATAGAACACGAGGGACTGCAAAGCTCTTCTTGCGCAGGATCGGTAATAACCCAATAAATCAGAGTATCTCGCCGGTGCAATTACGTCTCTCTCTCTCTCTCGCTCTCCTAGTGGCCAAAGCCGAGAGAGAGAGAGAGAGAGAGAGAGAGAGAGAGAGAAGAAGCAGCCAACCCTTCTCTCGTAAATATTGCCCCGGCTCGCGTCGCTCTTCTATCCTTCTCTCTCTGATCCCACGACCCTGAAGAGAGCGAAGACACCGAAAGAGAGTTCGCTGGGGTTGCTATACGCGGACTTGTGCACCCCGTCAATTTTTTCCTCCCGACAAAATCTTCCTCTCTCTCTCTCTCTTTCTCCATCACCTTATCTATCTCGCTATATAACCTCTCTCATGGGAACTGGAACCAACGGGGCCGAACGAAAAATACTTTAGGTGATTTAATTGCAACCGAGCGAGCCAATCTGTTAATTTGAGAGTGTCAGCCTGAGAAAGTGAGTGAGAGAGAGAGAGCGAGAGAAGGACGGAGAGAAAAAATCAGCTGGTGGAACGAAGTGCCGTGTAGTACGAGAGACTTGTGTGTGTGTGTGTGTGCGCGCGGGGCGGCAATTATTTCGAGTCTAAGCGGGGAGCTCGCCTCGCGAAATTACACGATGCAAAGTTTGCCGAAAAGAAATTCGTATAATTTGGCGCGTTCCCCTCTCGTGCCTCCCTTTTTTCGGTCCAGTCTCCCACCCCCTTCCGTCACAATATATATATATATATATATATATATATATATATATATATATATATATATATATATATATATCACGTATATATATATATATATATATATATATACGTGTGATAAACATACTCGCGTTTTCGAGAGACTTTTTGCTGTCTAGCGCAGTGTCTTCGGCTAGAGACACACGGATATGTAATAGGTGGTTTTTAACGATTGGTGCACGTGGGTTATGGCTCTCGGTTCGGGTTCGAGGATACATATACATACGCGATTCGAATGTGACTGCGGTCGTGTATCCTGCTTCGATCTGCGAGTTCCTTATGGGCAGCGCGCTAAAATTTAATGGCACCTGCGCCGCGTGCGTTGCAATGATTGTACGAGAGAGAGAAAGAGAGAGAAAGAGAGGCGTACACAGAAGAACAAATAGTGCAGAGATATATATACGTTTCTGTTACGAGAGTAGGGTCGTAAAGGCTTTTTCTGGAGGAAGTGCAGGCGGCTGCGGATCGACTAAGTAACGTAACAGCAATTTGCGGTATTACCTAATGCGATTTTGTTAGCTCAAAAAAAGAGTTTTTCGTGTCACTGGATTGCATTGTTGAATAGATAATGAAAACCTCGATATTTGAGGATAGTGTCTTTGTACAATACTGAACAGTTTTTGTTTTGTTTTTTGTAGTAAAAATATACAATAATATGTCATTATTCAAAGTGCATATTACTGATTAACCCTTTTAACGCTGGAACCTCTTTAAAAAAAATATACTTTTTTATTGTTTTTCTAAAAATGGTAAGTAGAAGAAACCAATAGTTTTAGTTGGCCGAAAATAGTATGCTATTATGTTTTATGAATGTAGCTCAGAAATTACATTTGCCCTTTTGAGGTAAATTTTAGGCCATACAGTACAAGTAATTTGAAATTAAAACAGTAGGAACTACTTTAGTGACTAAACCCAGAAATAAATAATTTGTTATAATTCTGAAGAATTAGTCAGAAATGTAAATTTCGAACCATTTTAATTTAACAATTAATTATATCTAATTCTGATGAATTCTGTTAAATTATGAGAAACTCTATTAATATCTTACAAAATATTTCATCCCTAGAAATTTTATCAGAATTAGACGAATAACCTGCACTGAATTAGATTCTAGCTGTACCTAATTGGAAAAGAGACTGAAACTTTCATCCTGGAAGTCTAGCCAAATCCAACTGGAATCCTAAATCCGACCTACACCTGTTCTTGAAGTTGCAGCAGCGTAGCTCATCGACAAACAAGTTTAAAGAAAATGGATTTTTTAAATGAATAATTAATCGTAATTACTGGTCGAATAGTAACATTTAGTAAAGTCTAAATTGTGATAAAGTAATTTCATCAAGGAATATTTTAGATAGCCTTAAACCATTAACGGCTCACCAGTGACTTGTACGGTTTTAACTCTCAGTTATCCCGCATATTTGACGGACACCCATATTGCACGGCGGCCCAAAGAGAACGTTCATCTTCTAGAGCATATATTTTTGTTAAAATAGATCGAATGATACGTCTTTTTTAATCGATAGCCTTTTTCCCGTCCTTGACGACTATAGTGTTTAGAATATCGTAAATCATTTTATATTGAAGATACGTTGCAATTAATAATAAATATTTTTTCAAAATTTTGACACGTATTTTTTTTTTTTTTTTTTTTATTATTATTTAACGTCGCCATGTTTGTGCTTCCATGTGGTGCTAATCGACGACGGGGGTCTGCGGTGTGTTCGTAAACAAAGCACATGTAATTTTTACAGAGGTGCTTGTATCAATCGGCAGAGACTAGGATTCGAACCCGGGTCACCGGCGTGGGAATCCGACACTCTACCGACTGAGCCGCCGCAGGCCCTGACACGTATTTAATTTTTATT
The DNA here is from genome assembly GCA_949152435.1 of Gastracanthus pulcherrimus. Lineage (NCBI taxonomy): Eukaryota > Metazoa > Arthropoda > Insecta > Hymenoptera > Pteromalidae > Gastracanthus > Gastracanthus pulcherrimus. Next base: position 91,066,357 of record OX424572.1, read on the forward strand.
TTAATTTTCTTTTTCTTGAGAAGAAATTTGAGAATTGAGTAACATAGTGATGATAAGCTCTTGAGCTTTATGAATAAAATATACCAATTTGATACATCTAAAAAAAAGAAATTTTTTACAGTTTTGTGGTAACCGATTTTTGATTTTGTATTAAGGGTGTGCGAGACGACCAAGACAACCGAGATTTTCTCGTCTCGTTTCGAGATAGGAGATCTCATCTCGGACGAGATTCTTGGTCGCGGTGAGATTCTCAGTTGCCATCGGGATTCTCAAGCAAAGCAAAATTCTCGGTCAGGAGCGAAATTCTCGGTCGAGACGAAATTATCAGTCAGGAGGAGGAGATTCTCGGTCAGAAGCGAGATTCTCGGTTGAAGCGACATTCTCGGTTAGAAGCGAGATTCTCGGTCGGAAGCGAACTTTATTTTGATAAACTAGTATGTTGCGATTACAAATTCCATGGAAAATAAAGAATTATAGTAGCATAAGTATAAAAGCACAAGAAGAATTAAAAAAACTAAAACCGTAATAAATTTTCACAGGGCTCGAAACCAAGCGAGAATCTCGCTACGACCGAGATCTCGTCTCGTCTCGTCAATTTCAGACGCGATAAATCTCGTCTCGTCTCAGTCGCATCTCGCACACCCTTAATTTGTAGTATTATTACTCGACTGCTAAAGTACATTAAGGTAAAGCCGTACTTTCATAGTTACCGACAATAAGCGATTTTTCGTTTTTCTAAGTGAATTTTTAATTTTACTAAGGTTCTCGACCAGAGGCATATTCTACAAATCATAAGAATTAAGTCTCTGGTCAAATAATTGTAAAAACTTACGATGTAGAAATCTATATACTTTCCACTGCGGGATCCTCTTAAGGATGCCATGCACCCGAGATTCTAAAATCCTTATTTTACGAAAAAATTATTTTTTTTTGCCCCAACGTTTATTACTCACATAAATTAAGAAAAAAATCCTTGTTTGAAAAAAAAAATTCGCTTCATAAATTCCAAATCTAGACAAAACCTAATCAATATGGCTTAAAAGACAACTAGCTTCAAACTTGTTCTGGCGATGAACTCTTCATCTGATCAAGTTTTCCTTAGACGTACCCGTTCTAAGCTATAAAATGAAGAGAATAATGAATCAAATTAATTTTAAATGAAAATTGAAAAATATTATGCTGCTTATAATATTTAATGGTTAAAAACATCAATTTTGTAGTCCTTTTTAAAAATATAAATGCACATTTACCCTTAAATATACGTCTATTATCAAAACCGTACCAACACGTTCTTCAAAATGTACTTTGAAAACACTCCATTAAATTTCAGGAGGATCCATCAAATGTTTCATCGCCCGAACTATTTTGAATCTGCAATCTTTATTAAATAATTAATTGTGAGTTTAATGTTCAAAAACTCACATAAGAATTTCACAATAAATCCTTAAATTTTCAGAATGCAATAAAAGTATACAAATTTTTTACAAATTTTTTACCAAATCTCGAGTGCACGGCATCCATGTGATTAAATGCATACTTGGGCCCTATAAGCCTCCACTACCCCTTAGTTTCAGATCTCCACCCTAGCGCATGTAGAAATGGCGCTAGATTCTGAAATATGCTGTTCCTCCTCAATCCCCGTAAGGTAACTGCTAGTACAAAAGTTAACATATATTATAAATTAATTGATAACATTTATTTTTACAATAAAAGATATTGTAAATATATATGCACATATTTAAATCGCATTACAGATTTTTATAGTTATAAGTACATACTAAGATACTAAATCTTTATTATAATCACATATTTTATCTCTCGTAAATAGCACTAATCTAAGTAAAGAAGCTCGCCGCAGCTCTATCTCCCCCTCATTCAAGCTATGTACACCCATTAGTACCATGATAGCAATTTATATGCCGCGGCACATCCTACACCATCGTCTACATCGATTTTCCATTTACACTCTCACACCCGCACGCTCTTACACACAAAAATTAGCCTTCGAAAATTACGCTCGCATTTTCCGAATGCTCAATTTTCCCTCCTCTCTTCCTAGAAATGCATAATTCAGACAAAACAGCCCCATCTAAATTTATCTAGCTCCGCGCTCCTCCAGAGCTCTAACGGAGACACACGTGCACACACAAAACACACTTATGCGGTAATGACTTTCCGATAATACGACTCTTCGCGCTAGGGGTGGACACGCGCGCCATTTTCACCGGCCGACGCGAGAATATAATGAATACTTAAATGAATAATGAGCCGCGTCCTTCCTTGCGAGCCCTTGTGCATGTATATGCCCAGAAAAACCGGTACCACGGGCGTACAGTCGCGCTTTTTCGTTTTTTATTCCCCGTGTGTATAAGAGAAAGAGAGAGATAGAGATGAAGAGAGAGGGAGAGAGTGAAAAAAAGGAGGGCAGAGAGCGGCGTAGCAAAATTACACGTATAGATGGCATTGATGAATGGCCTGGACGATTTTGATAGACCCGAAAGAGAACTGCACTCGCGCTCTTTTTCTCTCCATCTCTCTCTATCTCTCGTGTAATAATCGTTGATTCTCACAATCTTTCTCGCTCCCTCTCTCTTTCATTTTGTAAGGAGGGAGAGAAAGAGAGAGAGAAGTATTTTGCTGTACCTTCGAAGCACGCCACCATCGCATTATACGAAGTATCTTTATAATATATGTATGCGTAAGGAGGATGGAGGACTGGATTCGCGTAGAGTGCGTTTGTTCTATGAATATTCATTGGGCGAAATTTTTCTTTTTCTCTTTGATGCGCCTTGCGTTTCCTTGATTGCCAGTTCTGCATTTTTCATGCGTTTTAGGTGTATAGCGTGATGATCGAACTCATTTTTTAGAACGTAACGAGACTGCTTACTTTGCAGGTACTTTCCCGAGCGGTGGTTATGCTTTTAGAGTGTAATCACTCAATCGTGGAATTGAATGGACTGATATACAGACATTACAGAATTTAATATCATTTTCCACTTAGTAAAATAATTATTAATAGTTATTATGAAATTAATGGAATAATTTTTTACATTTTATGATAAGGTATTGTTAATTAAACGTTTTATCTTTAATCTTTATGTCTTTCATGAACGAGGCGAAGTATAAATCACGTGCTTTTCTTTTATGGTATTTATCTTTTTTTATTGCATAACTCAGTAATAAAACTAACAATATAAATTATATTTTATTAATGTAAATTTTCTGAATTATTTAAATAAACTATTTTTTCTCTTATTTGAAGATGCCGCAAAATTTTTCTTTTTCGCTCAGAATATTGTTCTGATTCTTACAAAGATACTCGAAAATATGTTGCAAAATCGATGCAGATGTCGTATCATTAATGTTGGCACAACAGTAAATTATCGATTTTAAAATAAAGCGATGTTGCCTCCAAGGCTTCTTTGTTATGGATTGAGATTCAAAACTGATAAAGGTGCAACCTTTGCTGCAAGTCTCTGTTTTATTAATGCATGACTGAAAAGTGCGAGTACTGCGCTGGAAATAAGGTTTCAAGGCAAAAGTAATAAGAAACTTTGAATTTTTCGCTGGGTTGATAATATAAGAATTCACAAAAAATATTCAACATATGATTAAATAAATTATGATATATAATGAATAAATTTATAATTCTGATCTTCAAATCAACGAATTTGCGTACGTTCTTATATCGAGGCTTCTTACGAAGAATATCGCGTTTCATTTTTCAAAAACATTCTCTAAATTATGTGAGGCACATCACTATTATGAATAATAAAAATTGTACCAATAAAGTACAAAAATAAAACAGATGAATGAATTGAACATAGATCTAACAGCACTATATTTTATATAGTAGCACAGGATAAAACTATGTTAATTTTTAGAAAACTATAACACTTCGTATGTAGTATCGAATTTAGGGAAAATATATTGAAACTAATTTTTTTGCATTAATTTAAAACGAAAAGAAACTTGAGGGTGGGAACCTGGAATGTACGCAGTCTACACAGAGCAGGCGCGTTCCGGGAAATCATAAATGAAACTGAGAGGTACAATTTAGATTTGGTAGCAATACAAGAAACCCGATGGAAAGATAACGCGATGCTAGGATCCGGTAACTTCACCTTTTTATATGGGGGCGCGAGCGGGCATTCTCTAGGCACCGGATTTCTTGTTAACAAAAGCATCATACATTCCGTTAAAAGTTGCAATTTCGTGAATGACCGACTCTCGTATATCATCATCGACGGAGCGTGGTATAATTACGTGGTTATTAACGTCCACTGTCCCACGGAGGACAAAGAGGAACAAGTCAAAAATCTTTATTATGAAACTTTAGAGCAATTAATCGACCAATTCGCGTCTTACGACACCAAAATAGTAGTGGGGGATTTCAATGCTAAAATAGGGAGAGAGGAAATGTTTAGGCCCACCATAGGCAAAGAAAGTCTGCACGAAACCAGCAATGATAACGGTATTATGGTCATAAATTTCGCAGCCGCAAAAGATCTTATAGTCAAGACCACGTGCTTCAAGCACAAGGATATACACAAGGCAACGTGGACATCGCCGGATGGGGCCACGCACAATCAAATCGATCATTTTCTTATTGATAAGAGGCGCCACACGAATGTACTCGACGTAAGGACCTATAGGGGGGCGGATTGCGACTCAGATCATTATCTCGTAGTGGCCAAATTAAGAGCCAGATTAGTAGCCGGTCAAAATAGTAAGCGAGCGAACAAAGTAGAAACCTTTGATATTGGAAAACTACGAAGCGGGATAGAGCGAATCAAGTACCAAGTAGAAGTTAGCAACCGATTTCAGGCGCTCGAGGAAACGGATGAACAGACGGGAGTAGATGACGATCCGAACAGGTTGTGGGGGGCTATCGAAAAAACTATAAAAGGGGCCGCGAATAAAGTACTGGGTAAGAAAAAAAGGCCGAAGAGCAAACCATGGTTTGACGAAGAGTGCGAACTCTGGTTTGAAAGGCGCAAGAAGGCTAAATTAGATAGTGTATACAATGAAAGCGATAGGGGCGTAGAAGAATACCATGAAATAAGAAAGCAAGTACGTGTGATTTACAGAAACAAGAAGCGCGAGTATCAGAAAAATGAAATTAGAAAAATAGAAACTAATAGTAGGGAAAATAACCTGCGCGAGATGTACAAAGGAATAAACGCTATTAGGAAGGGTTTTCAGAGTAGATCGCAGTTAATGAAGGATAAGGACGGGAACCTCGTGACAAGCGAAAATGAACTATTGAAATTATGGAAAGATTATTTCGATAAGTTATTAAACGTGCATGAAAACTCCGAGGAAATGGGAGACGAAATCCACACTGCTGAACTCCATATGGACGAAACGACCTACAAAGAAGTAGAGGCCGCGATCAAAAAGCTAAAAAACAATAAGGCCGCAGGAAACGATTCTATACCAGCTGAACTACTTAAATATGGAGGCACCGCGCTTACATCTAAAATTTTTTATCTAGTATGTGCTATTTGGAGAAATGAAACAATACCAGAAAATTGGAAAGAATCCATCATCATACCGATCTTCAAAACGGGAGATAAAACAGACTGCAATAACTACCGGGGAATCTCACTTTTAGCTACCTGCTACAAAGTTCTGTCAAACGTAATACAGGCCAGACTCACACCATTCGCGGAAGATATAATAGGAGATTATCAGTGTGGATTCCGGCGCAACAGGTCAACGAGCGATCAAATGTTTACCATAAGACAATTATTAGAGAAAAAGTGGGAATATTGCGAAACTATACACCAGCTATTTGTGGACTTTAAGAAAGCGTACGACTCTGTCAAACGAAGCAAAATGTATGAAATCCTAGTGCTCCTTGGCGTACCAAAAAAACTCGTAAAATTAATTCAAATATGTCTCAACGGAAGCACTGGAAAGGTCCGAGTAGGCGGTAATGTATCCGAATCGTTCATGATACGCGACGGTTTGAAGCAAGGTGACGGGCTTTCAACGGTACTCTTTAACCTGACGCTAGAGCATGTTGTTAGAAAAATGCAGGCTAGCGAGCTAGGCGCAACACTCAACGGAACAACGCAAATTTTAGGCTATGCGGATGACTTGGATATAGTGGGAGATAATGGTGAAACGGTGGCGAGAAATGCGGAAATCCTTATAAATGCGGCTAAAAACACGGGGTTAGAAGTGAGCGAATCGAAAACGAAATATATGATCATGGAGAAACTGGGCATTCGCGAAGCAGAGGGGGATCTCAGAGTCGGAAATTTCACTTTTGAAAAGGTTAGCGAATTCAGATATTTAGGTACAACTATAAATGATCGAAACGAAATTAAAGCCGAGATTAATAAGAGACTTCATTCGGGTAATGCCTGCTTCTACGCTGTGAACAGATTACTTAAGTCAAAGCTACTGTCGAAAAATGTCAAAATAAGGATATATAGGACTATAATAATGCCGGTAATCTTGTATGGGTGCGAAACCTGGGCGCTCACTAAAGCGGAAGAAAATCGTTTTAGGGTATTTGAAAATAAGGTTCTGCGGAAAATATACGGGCCAAAGAAAGATGAGGAAACTGGGGAGTGGAGGAAACTGCACAATGACGAACTACATAATTTGTACGCGTCACCAAATATTAACAGAATAATAAAATCACGGAGACTAAGATGGGCAGGGCACGTGGCAAGAATGGGCGATGATCGTACAGCAGCGCGCATAATGAAAGGAAAACCGAAAGCAACTCGACCTCTTGGTAGACCTAGACGCAGATGGGGGGATAACGTAAAATCAGACATAACTGAAATTGGGCGGGAAGGCGCGAAATGGATGGGGTTGGCACAAAATAGGGAAACATGGAAGGCTTGCGTAGATGAGGCGATGAACTTTCGAGTTCGAAATGCCATTTAAAAAAAAAAAAAAAAAAAAATTTATTTACAATTATGGAATCTAAATTTTGTTGTGTATTTGTATGATTTGAACAGAATTTATTTAATTTTCATATACTAGTCGATTATACATAGAATATCTGCTTTTTGTAATACGCAGCAATCAATCTGCAAGAAATTATTTTTATAAAAATTTGCATTCAATCTAATTATAATGTGAATAAAATAATGAACATTACTTCCAGAGACAATATGATGCAATGAAAATTCAAATATAAAAGCTAAATAAATTGAAGAAATTCTTTTATGCCAATTTTGTAAGAATTCGTATGTACTCGTCTCTTCGAGAGTTCTATACTCAAAATTGGCAAAAAATGTTGAATTTCAACTATAAAGATATCGTAATAAAGATCCAATACAAGCAGCTAGCTAATTTATATTTTATAAATTAAGCAAAAGTTGTCAAAACTCTATAATGAAACTGAATACAATGGAAGGATCTATTTTTTTGAGAAAAATACAATTCGTGTAAATCTTATTTTTATAGTTAGTAATAAAGGTACTAAATTTTCGGAACGCTTAATGTACATGTAAATAAAACTAAAAAGTAAAAATGTTTGGAATATGCAAAATATTCAACAATATACTTTAAGTCATTGCCTATTTGATTATGAATTAATAATGCTATAGATTAATTAACTAATTATACATATAATTATAATTTTACAATCATACTATCATTTAGCTAATACTTACGATCAATGAATAAATATGATCCCAATTAAAAAGTCTAATTTCATTTAAATTCATAATCCGGTACTAATTCTAATAAAATGTCCTCATATCTTATTAATTGTTATAAACACCAAACCCCCATTTCCTCCACATCCTCCTTCCATTAAAACGCTTCATTATTCCCTCCGATTCCCTTTCCCGAACAAATAGAACCTTACAACATAAACTCACCATTAACAAAACCCCTATCCACATAGAAGAAAACCCAGAAGTAAGAAAAAAAAATTGTCCCCATTATAAGTAGCCGTCATTACGCGCCCGCGTTTCATATCAATGCGTGCAATGCCCATCGTGCATTGCTCACAGCTCACGCATACACATTATACATATATACAAACCCTCAGCTCCGAGTCTCCGACTGCTCTCTCTCTCTCTCTCTCTCTCTCTCTCTCTCTCGCGGGGAGCAGAGAGAAAGAGAGAGAGAGAGAGAGAAGGAGAGAGAGGAGGGGGGATATATATAAATCTTCCATCTGACAGACGCGCCGCCTCCGTGGCCGACCGCCGACCAACCGACGCGGCCGGAATTCCCCGGCGCCGGGCGACGCCCTCAGACTCTCTCTCTCTCTCTCTCTTTCATGCTCACTCTCGCGTACGCGTACGCGCGAGCGTGTGTGCCTATGTGTGTGCGTGTGGATGTGGCGCTGCTGCATTTACATGTCATTTCGAAAGGCCATTACCGAGCGCACACGCGTGTGCACGAGCGAGCGCTGGCTGATGGCGAGAACCTGAGAGGAGTGAGGTGTGTAGAGCTGGTCTGACTTCTTTCTTGCTCTTTGCGGTGTGCAGGTTGTGCAGTGGAAGTACCTATATAAGAGGAGAGACGTATCTTTGAATCGAGGACTATAGGGGTTTTGAGATTGGGCGAAGTGGATTTTTTTATGGCTGTAGTAGATTTTGATTTTGGTTTTCATGGGAGTTTAACTATGTTCGGGATGTAGTTTTTATGATCGTATAGCAATTTTGTATATAGCAGGCTTTAAAAAGGAATTATTTATTTGAAAGAAATATTTACAATTTTGTAATAATGACGAAAGCATCGTAATAAATTGTGTACGTTTCTTTACTTCATATTTATTGAAAGATTTAATTTTGCTCAAATCTGGATCAGTTTTAGGATCAATTCATATTAATTTTTTGCATTTTTCTTGGATTTTGGACGATTGTCTGCATGAGTCTGCTTTTGAGTAATAAGATTCGTTTAGGAGGGAGTAGCGCAGTATGGATATCCATTTTCGCTGTAACATTTTGTTCATAAACAGGCCTTTTTGAAGTAGTCTATTACTAGTTAGAATTATTAATAGTTCTGGTCAAGTTTGATTGTTTGAATTATTTATTAATAAACATAGAGAAATTAAGATTATAATTTTCTAATTTGCTAAGATCAGTAATGGTTTCTCTATATAGTTCTCAGTAGAAATTTTGAGTTTAATGTTTAATGATGGTACTTAAAATATATTTAGAAGTTATATTATACCTAATATAGTTATTAAGAATATTTACTTTAATTCATATTATCAATAAAATAAAATAACTATTTTGTTAGCTAGAGCACTGAACTTATGCTTAGGATAAATGATGCACCTAGTGACATCTTAAGGCAGAAATTCCATCGGAAAACTGCATAGTATTCCTTAGATAAAACCTTTCGATTTACGAACATAATTCGATAACCAAAAAATATCAACAAATGATTTACTTGAAGTATGAAAAATTCTATTTTTAAATTTATGATTTTTTTAGATGCTTTTTAGAATCCATAAACAATTTTCAAGACATTCAACGTTTCAATTTTGATAAAATACCTAATCAGTGAATAACGAGGTGTATTTTTTTATAAAACGTTAAGTACGATAATGAGAACTGTGATCGGTAGTGTTTTAAAAAAATTGTACTTCACTTGTCACTCATATATTTTAAAGCAGAAAAATATTTTTCTATGCCGTTTTAATACGCTACTCCAAATACTAACACCTCACTACTCATATACCGCAAAGTCACTTTGTTTACAATGTTTGACTTATACTTAAGTGATTATTACTCATTATCTTTATCAAGTCACTATTAAATTACTAACAGTAAAGTTATATTAGAAATTGAACATCTTTCATATTTAGATTGATATTAAAAACTTCAGTAATTAGAGTTGTAAAATCATTAACAATATCATTATAATATTATATTAGTAATTGAATAATTGGCTATAAATAAGTCATAATTTTATTATTAATCATTTTCATTTTTTGTGCTAAAGCTTTCTTGATTATAGCCTTGATTAGACGGTACTTTAGTAAAAAGATGTTTATTGCATTGGTAACTAGTATACGCCTTTTTTTATTTCTTTAGTGTCATACATTATCATAGCGATCGTAAATATCCTGTACATCAGATTTTATTCTTGTTTGAAATATTACTAAAATAGATAATTTAAATTAATAAAAAGAGATTATTCAATATGAAAATCATATACATGTTTGGATTTTCTATTTATGAGAATGATAAAATATTTACTTGCATTTTCATTTATCTTGATGAAATTTCATTACTCTCAACGCATAAATGAATTACTTCACACGGTTGTACACTAGTTTCAACGATGAATTATGAAACAAAAAATGAATTAAATATGTATCTCGAGCATGCGCACGCCTATATCTTTAAAAAGCATTACTCAATCTCTCACAAAACAGAAAACCCTTTCTCTCAGTGTCACCTATCAATCTCTTTCCTCCACGTTTATAATTCGCATATTGCAAAAGAACCCTCGCAGCTATCCACTATACCGCCACATTGATCTACATATTTATGCAAATACAGAAACCGAGCTCGAGCCAACACCAACCGCAAGATCTCGATCAACAAAGCGAGTCACTCCTGGACAGCTGCACCTCCGAGACCTTTTCCACCATTCCAACGTGAACAACAAAAAAAGAAACAACGGAAAAAAATGAAAAATTCTAAAAACGAATCCGCGCGCAGTTCTCAGGAGAAATTCATTTTGCCATTTTATTCCACGCGAGAGCCATTTCTGCTTTGGTGGGGGCTTTATATTCATGCCGATTCCCATCCGCGAATCGCGTGTCCCGCTCGCATCTATCCTGCCTGGCCGTTGCAAGCAGCTAAAGTTTCGTCTAGATGCCGCGCGCATGCGATATCACGGCGCCTGTTTGTTTGTGTGTCTGTGTGTTTATATGCGCAGGGGTTATGCTTGTGGAAGTGCAGGGAAGGATGGGGCGATGTGGGTTTTCCATTTTCTAATAAATTAAATACTTTTTACAGGCCAAAGTGTTTTACAAGTTTGATTATTGAGGGACGATCTAGTTATCATATCTTTTGCTTCGAGACGTAACAGCATAAGTCCACTTTTTTTGATAATTGAGTTTTGTGCGATGTTGGTGTTCTTACATAGTATATTTTCAGATAAAAATTAGATTACTTTAAGTGGAAAATAAAACTTTCGACCTTAATATCTCAAAAACATAGAAAGTGGGCTTATGTCGAAAACGTTAAAAACTATAAACGAAATATTTAACTTCAGAGGTATAAGAATGTCAATCACTGCAGATTGCTGGAAAACAAGGCTGAAACATTTGTTACAGTATTTTTCTAAATAAAACTTACAGAGTGTAATTTGGGACGATACGGGTATGCGTTTTTTTAAGTATTCTATTTACTCTGCTCATAAAAGATATATAGTTTCATGTATCAAAGAGTTAAATATACTTATTTATATTAATGGCATTAAGATATTATATAAACAGATTAGAGTCCCGAATGGACATCATCAATTTAGCGGAATAGTCAAAACTATAATGCTCTGTACTTGCATCCGGAGAACTGCAATATTATTACTTTTAGTAGATCTCGAAGTTAGCTCTTATCAATTTTTGGAAGCAATGTAAGATGTCCAAATTTGTTTAAAGCTACAAAGGATTTAGGAATTATGATAGAATCGCAATTAAACTTTTCAGAACACCATGATTAGATCTATGCTAAAGCTTACAAAACCTTAGGTTCTGTAACTTGAGCCTCCTCTGACTTTCAAGATATCAAGGTTTTAATTAACCTGTATAGATCCTCCAGAGATTTCCACTCTGAACTATGCTTCTCCGATCAGGTCACCTCATAAGTTCAGTGGCTCGTATATGATCTAAAAGGTTCAGCATTATTTTTTGCGTCACCTCGCGTGGAAATCTTAAAAACTAAAAACCCGACTTAGACTCGGGGTAAATTTTCTGATTTTGGCTTGCGCTTTTAAATATAACTTTAAAAGCAATCAGTCTATGAACACTTCTAATCTCTCACATTAAACTTAAGTAATATATCTTTAATAATAGAGGTCGCCGAACTTTACATTTCAATTGGTTGCTGAATTATACTGGATTTAATTCAAGTATACAAAAATTAATTAACCGCTGAAGGGTTAAAAGTGGCTTGCATCCTTTATAATGACTTAAAATAACTTCTCGTATATAGGTTTGACAATACCTTTCGCAGATCCATAGCTAAAAAAATTATAAACGCCTGAAATATTAATTTTATTAGTGTCTCTCCTTACAGAGTATTATCACAGAAATACATTCTCAAAAAGTATTATTTCACAAAGAAAAGTAAGCTACGTGCATGCAAACTCACAGCTATACGCATATCACCCCATATATTCTTCCCCGCTTGTAGGTGTGCAAACGCGAAAGGTCCTCCCATCACGAATGCGCCGACCGCAGGATATTTTCGAATCGCACGCGACGCGAGTGCTTGTATATATACATATCGAGCCCGGCCCGGAGTGCGCATGCTTTCGAGGTTAACCCCATCGCTCGCTCGCCGCCCGCCGTTGCCGCTTGCTGCTGCACACTTCGCATTAATTCCATTAATCTTACTGGCAGCGGTAGTATAGTGTTTTTCGGGGGGAGGGGTTAAGGGATGGTTGTTGGGGGATGCGTGTCACGAGGCTCGCTGGTGGTCTTAATTTAATGTGGCGGATCGCGTTGGGGGATGAATTTTGGATGACGCTTTGGGGGCGCGCGTATGAATTAATTGGACGAGCACGAAGAGTGCGGAATGCGTTGATGAATTAGGGTTTCAATTAATAAATTAGAAAGTTAATATTAGTCTTGGTCCTTTTTTAGTTTTTTTGGAAAATCAATTTGAATATCTAGTGGTTGGGGTAGTTTTTGCACGAAGGTACAATATAATGTGCGGGTGCTTGACGGGACTTTTAATTTTTTATGTTGATTTTTAGATCGTAAGGTTTATACAAGTGTGAGTGAAAACTTTATGTTTGCAGTATCAAAATATGAATTGTCACATACAATTGAGATTTACGAACAGTTTAAAGCCAAACAATTTCATGATTTGTTATTCAAATGCAAGAAATAACAAAATCATTTGTTGTAAATCTTCCGAAGAATTCGATTTTTAAAGTTGATTATATTGTATAATTGTATATAGCAATAACTACTGATATTATCAACCATATTTTTCAATTTCACATGATTCCCTGAAGTTTTCCTTCGTACTACTACCTTCAGAATTTGAAATATTATTATGATGATGATGATTATATAATGGTTGATTCTTTGGTCGATTAAATGAGACAATAAAATAAACAGTTAATAATTAACATTATTTTTTTATTTATTTAGCAACGTCAGAATAATGAATCAGAATCATTCTGTTCACTCTTTTCATATTGCATTTATTATTATAACTTACCATCACATGTCAATTTTTGCCATCAAAGAATACGTTAAATACCTTTATCCTCTATTTCTTTATTATGTCTATGATGCACGTGAACATACATAAGACCACATACAAATTGATAAATTAGAAAACCACCCAAAAGCAAAAAGTACTTTAAGGTTGAAATAATGGAGTAATATAGTAAAATTTAAAATACTATTTACAGAAAAATGTATTGCTGAAAATTAGATGTCCTACCACTGCAGTGCCGTTACTACTGAAAGATTATAAATTCCTATATTATTGCTACAGGCACTTATTAAATTCAAGATGCAAAGATTGCGCACGCGGCTTATAAATTCCCTACGAATACGATTCAACTCAAGACTGAAATTTTGAAACTCATGCAGCGCGCTGAATTTCAACCGCAAAAGTTATTACACATCGGTTGCGTCACAGCCCGCGATATGATTACACGCTTTTACTTAACGCCGCAGAAGAAGAAAATAAATCGAGTCCACCGCCGCTAAATTTATGTTAAAACTCTCCTTGCGCGCACACGCGTTTCGCAAGCTTGATTTTTACGACAAAAAGTGCATATATTTTACAGCACGTCACACCGTGACTTTGACTGATTCGCGCGCAAGAGGAAGCGCAGCTTTGTCTATACCTACACACACTCATACACATACATACATACCGACTGGCTGACTCCTCAGCCCTCTCTCTCTCTCTCTTTCTCTCTCTCTCTCTCTCTCTCTCTCTCTCGCTTTTTTCTCCATCGTTAAGAGGCATTGAAAATCCGGTCGACTCGCGCATAACTTATATCGGGGTCGCGCGCATCCTCTGAATATTCATCGAGCCACTTTTGCCGCCGCCGCGTTATACATACATACGTATACACGAGGCTATAACGCTTAATGTCTCGTATACGCGGGACGGGACGAGCGGAACTTGTGGGTCGGAAGGAAATTTTACGAACGGAGAGCCGCACGGCAGCAGCGGCATCACAATGTAAACAGAAGCGATCTACTGTTACGCGAACCGCGAGCTTCGAAAATGCAAATGCCGGGGGGATCTTTTGCGTTTTATGGGGAATGCAAAATGGTTTTTTAAGACGGGGAAGAGCGCTGAAGTGAGGTCGAGTGTGTGTGAAATTTATTGTTTTGTGCACCAGGTTTTTGGTGGTATGTAGTCATTTTTGTTGATTTTCATAAATGACAATAAAAACCTATTTTTTTTTATTTTGCGGGAGAAAATCAATGTATATTATTAGAAATGTTTGTTTTATGCATACATAATTGTTTTTTTTCATTTACAGTCAGTTCAAAAATATGGGGTGGAAAATAAAATTGGTGCATCCACATTTCTCTAGTTTCAAGAAGTTTGAGATCAAAGTTGAGGCTTAAATATCAATCATCTAGGGACGCTGACATTTGTTAAATTAAAAAAAAAAATTTCTTTAAAAATGCCAACCCTAAAGTATTTTGGTATACAACCCTTAAATATTGTAATACTATGTCTTAAGTTAAGACTCTTAACCCTTTGATGAACAGCGGTAATGCCAACGGTAATACCACTTTTATTTATTTACATCATTTTTAATTATTCGAGTCATGTTTTGACCTTTTCGTTGAATGATGACTTGTACTTTTAAGATCTACTAGATATTAATAAATATATACATAAAACGTGAAGATAAGAATTCTATTTATTGTAAAAATGCTATGCATAAATAAATTTAAAAAAAAACATAATATATAGTCTTGAGAATTGTATTTTGTATGATTTTGGGCTAATTATGAATTTGAGATCAAAATTCGCCATTTCGTATCCAACATTTAATTTTTTAATTTACCCCATATTCGCCATTATCGATTCAAAAATACTTATAATTACATAGGTTGCCTCTAAATTGAATATAAAGAAAAATGTATGCTTCAAAGGGTTATCAAGAGAGTGTATTGATAATGAATTAACTTTATGTCATATTTAATAGTCCTACATGTATGAAACCCAAAAATGTCGGAATCTCAATTTGATTTAGTTTTGAACTTGGACCATTTGAATTTTTACCATTATAAATTAAGGATGCTTCTTTGAAACCATTGTTCTCCCATCAATAGTTCCATCGAAGCACAGACAATGGGCATGAATGACAATTCATTGAAAGATAGCTTCGTTAAACTTAATCAGTAACTAGAATATGATAATCGCAGATTTTTTTTATCAAATTTAGATGTAAAAGCAGTCGAAATTTTGTTGAAATTTTTTTCGCTGCATTTGGTATGAATGGTTTTTTCAAGTAAATATGTATCATTATTACTCTAGTCTAATGTTTCAGTTTCTATTCTTTATCAAGTATATCAAATGTCCAACATGTAAATGGCTGATATTATACACATCCAAGAACAGAAGAATACGAAAAATGCAGAATCAAATATACACGAAAATTTAAATTATGATTTTGATTGAAAAGACTTTGATAGGTACTTCGCTTATTTATAAGTTAATCCATTAATATTTACTCATTTGTATTCAAATACTGTGAAAAATCTAATGCTGAAACGTGCAGTAAGATTTTGAATTACTAATTTCTGGCCAGCGATCCCTTTTTGGTTCGATTTAGATCATCTCGAATTTCTTAACGCAGTCTGAAATAAACGTAAATTCAAGATCCTTTTTCTACAGAACTGCACTAAATAAATTTACCTATGCAATTTAATTACTTCAACATTCGTAAAGCCCTTCGTCCTCAAATTAACAGCTCAATCCTGACGGCCTTAAAACGAAAATAAAAACCCCAATTTTAACAACGCCTCACCCTCCAGCACCACCACCACAACAATCAACAACGACGGCAAGAGCTCGCAACTTTCCCATCCGGAAACCAAAAAGCCCAAAAAAAGCGCACCCTCCACGCTTCCACAACAGTCGCACAAATCATTTTCAGCGCACAGCACCGCTCGGCAACAAAAGCTGCAGAAGGCACCACGAGAAAAACGAAAGAGAGCCTCAGCAATAACAACAACAAAAAGAAGGAAGCATAGTCCCTGTATACCGGTACGTATATATATAATACACCGCGGCGAGAGTGAGGGAGAAAGAGATAGCCGCCGCGTAGGGCTGTAGATTACTATTTTTATCAGTAAAAACACGAAGCCAGAGAGAGAGAGGAAGGGGGAGTAAGTTTTACAAGCGCGTAGCGCACCACCATATACACACATACACTGTGCGGCTGCACGTTCGTCGGAGGTCGTGCATCACCCGACGCTCTGGCAGGATAATAGCCCCCGCCTCAAGAGAGAGAGAGAGAGAGAGAGAGAAAGAGAGTATATATACACGTATATAAGAGAGCCGTGGACCGTGCGCCACGAGAGCGAGTGATTGATAGACACCGAAGTCCGGCAAGGAGCGAGCGCGTCCGGGGGCATATATATATATATATATATATATATATATATCGTACGATATTTTGAAGTAGAGGAGAGAGGGGACGGGGGTCTCTCGCGTGTAAGAATTTCGCCAAAATCACTTCGACGAAGTGGGCTTGAGAGTGTGCGGAGATCGGCCTCGTTGTGCGCTATAAGCGTCTGATTAAACGAGAGTGAAATGGAGGATGAAAGAGAAAAATTTCAGTCAGTGGTGCGGGATGTGACGGGGAGTTCTGTGGGAGATGGGCCGGGGGGTTTACCAACGTACTGAGAGGTTGAAGTCGGTCTGATTGAAAATTTCGGTATTTGAAGTCTTTTACCCGTGTATAAAAAAGTCTGGGAGAAGTCTGGCAAAAGTCTGGCTACGGAGATGATTACAGACTATAAGTCAGACTATATGTCAGACTTTTGTTGAATTGTGTCACGAAAATTTATTTTTACACACAAGTAATTAGGACACTTCGCTTATTGTTAATATCGATAGAAATCGTAAAGAATAATAGTTTTCGATTACGCCGTGAAAAAGTTTTTTTAAATATTGAAATCTTCTATGTAATTTAAATATTTATAAAAAAAGAGGCAGAGATTTAGGTTACTGCAGACCTGATGGAATGCTACGCGTTTGTTTTGTATTTTGGCCAAAGTCTGCGATTGCCTCCGTACCCAGACTTTTGCCAGACTTGTCCCAGACTTGTTTTTCTTACACGGGTTTTAGTGAAAAATGATTTTCTAAAACATGACTATAGTAAGGATAAAGTGTAGCAATGGGGATTTATGAACGTGTTTATTCAGTCATTGCAAAAGAATTTAATCTTCGCTGAAATCATTTAGATTTTATCAGAATTACCTACTATTATTGAAAATTACTATAGAAGTCCGTGGCGTGCCGTGCCTCGCACGCCCTTTTCAGTTATACACTTTTGATGCTTTTATACCGTCATGGCTGTAGTTCCTAATTAAGGCGGTATTCCTAAACAGATCTTACAACAAATAACTAAATCACATCTATTGTACTTAATAAATATGTTATAACTGTTAATAATATGTTATATTGAAATCCTAATATACATGTTCAATTTTATAATATTTTAAAATTTGTAATACATGACAAAAAAAACTAATTGAAAATTCTGATCAGGAACTACGCCTTGCACGGTACTTTGAATTTTGCGCTCAAATACTACTGACCAATCAAATAGTGTTTATTGTCTGAACTATTAGACAAAATATACTTGCATTAGTTAAGAAAAAACGCTACATCACACTGAAAAAAACAGATTTACATCACCGCACGGATAAGGCATATTTGATGCCACCGTAGGAAATAATTTACATTATCGTTATTAGTTATTTTCATTAAAACTATTATTTAAAATCATAAAAAAAACAATTGAATAATTAAATAAATAAAATATACAAGTTTAAGGATTTTGCAATGGGATGCGCATATAGACTACCGCACAAGCAAGTAGGTAGATGGAGCCAGGCGACGGCAGTAGAATCGGAGAGAGTAGCCTTATGCGAGACTCCTTCAAAGGTAAAACCCGTCGAATACGCAGATGTAAAATTGTTTGACCCTTGCTGTATTGGGAATTCGATATTTTTTTCACCTGCTTGATATTTAATCATCTCGATCGAAACGGTATCTAAATTTGAAATGTGAAAACTTATTGTCATTAATTGCTTTTTTAAAGATCATATTATACGTATACAGATGTTTTAAATGATTTTTTTTGAAACTCGAATGTCATCACCTTATAAACACAAGAATAATACTTTTCTCTATTTCGCGATAATACTATCCACAAAGCTTGTTTATATTCTACATACTTTCAGTCTAATTAAATATTGTTCTCCGAACTTTGCGTCGATCTGCATGCGAGTCTTTTACTTTTTGATTTTCCATTAAGACCACTATGTACTCATCTGCTTTCCATTCGAACTACATGACGCATCCATCGTAAACTGCAAGTTTTAATGACTCTCGATAATGTTCGGTGACTTATAAAATTCTTCTGTCATATGATTATTTAATTTTTCACGATATCCTCGTTCAAATCTTTTTCGTAGTACTTTATTTTCGAATACTTTAAGCTTTTCAGCTTATGTCCTTATCTTATTAGAAATGATGTTCTGCATCCATACAAAACCATTGGTAGTTTTAATTTTCCAATTACGTGATAATAACCGAGATTTTAGTTGTATGTTACTAGCATTCTCAAATTAAGTCTTATTTCTACTGGTTTCACTAGATTTTCTGATAAATATTTCCTTGCTATCTCCTATCAAATCTACATCATCATCCATATATATATACACGCTGATACTTGAGTTATTTCATTCAAACCATTAAAAACGTATGAAAAATAAGGAAATCATATGCTATCTAAAAAATAATAACTAAATATGTTATACAAGCATATACAATAAACAAACTAATAATTCACTACATACATTTGTAATTCTCAGACAATACGAATGAAGAAAGCCTCCCAACTGCACTACTCTCTTAATCATTTCTCCATTTTCAACGAATCGATAACATCCGCCTTCTCGCGTCTCTCGCGCGCGCAAAAAAGCGCGTTCGACCTCGCGCGCCGCCGCACCGCGTGCGAGTCCACGCAAAAACGCGCGCGCGCACTGCGCCTCTTAACTCTCGCTCATGCACGTTATATGTTTGTTCCTTCCTAGAACCGAGCTCGTAATGATCGGAATTGAAAATGGGGCACGGCGCGCCGCGGGGCCGCGTACCCGCAGATATCTCCAGCGCTATATACCTTCTCTCTCTCTCTCACTCG
This sequence comes from Gastracanthus pulcherrimus, assembly GCA_949152435.1. NCBI lineage: Eukaryota > Metazoa > Arthropoda > Insecta > Hymenoptera > Pteromalidae > Gastracanthus > Gastracanthus pulcherrimus. Next base: position 91,085,953 of record OX424572.1, read on the forward strand.
CGTGCTAAAGAAGATTTACCTCGCGTTACGTATATACGTAGGTACGCGTATACCGGAAAAAGCGGCGGGCGGGGGCGCAGCTGCGGAGGAATGGTTTCCGACCCCCGCGAGCGAGCGAGCGACCGGGGTAGTTTCTACCGGCCCGTAAAGCGAGTGGTGAGAGGCGCGCGAGCATGCATATACGGGAGGCCGAGAGCGAGAGTTGCTTTTGTGGATGTTTGCTGGGCTGGGGGGATGGGGAGGGGGTGAATAATGCGCGGACTTTAGCGGGCGTAGAAAAGGGTCGTTATTGGCGGGAGGATTGATTTTTGTGTGCTTTGCGGTGTTGCGCGAGAGGGTGGAAACGGATTTTGGGAGTGTCGATTTGTCAGCTTGGTTGGGGATGAAAGGTTTATTTTGTTGACTACCGGATCAAGTAAGGATTGTATGTAGTGATTATGAATTTAAGATTTTTAGAATTATTGACAATCGTTAGTGGATGAGTTTCTCTCGGTAATGTATTAATTAAGTGGAGGCATCATTAGCTAATACTTACTCTTTGACACTATTAAAATTATTAAAACTATGGTTATTTCCGCAAAAAGAAACAACTTAATATAATAGTACACGAATAAATTAAATTTTTTAATTATGGCTTTATACAATCAAAATTATAGTTTTTAGCTAGAAAATATCGATGAATTCTGGCTAGAAATCTGGGAAGATTTCTACCTAACTTTACATATGTGTAAAGTCTTTATAATGCCATTTATTAAATTTTCTTACGCATATATTCGTAGATGTTACCGTGTAACCCATTTATGGAGTAAAATGCAAAATCTGCTAATTCTGAAAAAGTATATATTTCACTAAGATGGCGAACACTGGTTAGAAACGAAATTCGGTTGTATTTAGAGTTGGAGAGATAGATTTATACTAAATTTTTATGTGATAAAAACATGTTGCATATATAAATTTTTAAGTTCAAAGAATTAGCATTTTAAATATTGCTAAGTCCTTAAATGATTCAATGAGGTCAAAATCTGCCATAAGTCCAAGAGAGAATCAAAAGAAAATCAACAAAATCCACTCTTAGTCATCAAAACAAGTCCATTTGTTAATCTCTAATATATAATATAAATAAATGGATATCTATCTATTTGTATATTTTTGTATTGATAGCCCCAGTAAAAGTAGTCAAGTATTGTCCTATATAATTTGACCCTGTCGTTACAATTCACGAATATCTGATGTGTTACTTTTAAAAAACGTATTTTGGATTCTACTTATCATACCATTATTGGGACTTGAAACACTTAACGCCCCATTTCATAACAAAAGAGCTCAATAGTAAAAATCTAATATTTGTGGCAATATAGCATTCCATCATATCTGGTAACGTTAATAACCATTTCAAAGATAAACTAACAAGATCAAACCAAGCCGCTCAAAGAGTTACATCGTATCCACTTCTACCCTCAACCAACATCCTCACCAGAAATCCAAAGCAAAAAAAAAACCCACCAGCATAGATCTTCGCTTACACATCTACAGCCCCGAATAACGTTCTCCCCCTCACTCAAAATAATTGGCCGCATCTCGCCGTTTATATGATCACCCCCTCTCGCTCTCAAAACGATGATCGCCTCGCGTATACCTTCTTCGCCCTCCTGCACACACCCGTACCCCGCGGTTCCCTAGTCCCGCGCGCCAAAAGTCCTGCGAAAAAGCTTCCCCCCACCCCTCGGGCACATTAACAATCGACTACACTCGCAGCCCCGAACGCAGAAGAAGACTCCGCCGCACGCAGACACGCTTGACGCCACATAATGGACCACATCGCTAACGTCCCGCCGTACATCCATACACACTCACCACACACACATACATACATTTCCAAAGAGCGAGCGATTCAAAGTCAAAGAGAGACGAGCGCACGCTCGAGGTTAGGCCCTCCAGGCCCCATCTCTCTCTCTCTCTCTCTTGGTTCCTTTTTTTCGCCTCGGAAGAGCCCCCAAAAAGGAGCACCTAACTTCGAGACGTATATACGCGATGCGGCACCGCACGGATAATTGGGGATAATGCCGGGGTTTGCGTCGCGTTGGGGCCCGTTCGGTCCGTAATTGCATCGAGGAGAGACTTATACACCGGGGTCCCCCCTCCCCACCCCTACTTCTTTTTTCGGCTGCTCGCGACTGACCGACGGACCTGTCCAGCCGTCGAGCGCAAAAGTTTCGCAGAATCGTCGATGTGTAGATGTGTATATATATATGTATGCTGTGCGCGAGGAGCGCCTAATTCGTCGGTTTGTTTCGCGTGCGGACTGGGACTGCTGCTGCCGCTGCTGCTGCTGTGTTATTACGCGAGAAGTGGAGAGTCTTTCTAGGCCCCTCAGGGGGCGATGTTTCGGTTCCTTTTTTTGAAGCTGCGTGCCGGGGGAACTGAGAGAGTAAGAAAGAAAGAGAGAGAGAGAGAGAGAGAGAGAGAGAGAGAGAGAGAGAGAGAGAGACAGAGAGAGAGAAAGAGAGAGTGAATGAGTGTATAAAGGCGCGAGAATCGGTACGACACACGCGTGCGCGCGTCTGTAGCTTTCCGTACGGTCTCAAGGATAGTCGGTATATAGGTGGTTCGTGCATACACGGGAATTTGGTTGTTGGTCTTTGGATGATTGGTTGTGAGTTGCAGCTGTGTGTGTGTGCGTGTGTGTGTATGTGTGTGTGTATCTGTGTGTGTGTGTGTGCATGCGTGCGTGCGTGCGTGTGTGTGTGTGCGTGTGTGTAAACATTTTGAGAGTAAAAAATGGATCACTTTGTTGTACGGGATGAAGTCTTTAGGGTGAGAGGAATGCTTTTGTGTATGTTGCTTGGAGTTTCTATTTTGTGTGTAGAATGAAAGAGGCAAGCTTGGCACTGCTTTTGAAAGATGAGAGGACGAGAGCTTTGAAAAATGAGGATTCACGAGGATCTTTGAAGAACATTTTAAACGTTTGTCATTTTCTGTAATTGATGAATGATGCACGAGATTGCCATTAGATTTTATATGTTGCTGCCGAACCTAAAACTTATACGGGCACTGAAATCTAAAGATTTCAACCTCAACCACTAGTGTCTACTATATTAGAAGGATATAAAGTTGGAAAATACAGTTATGGTTTGAACACTGGGAAAAGAGCATTTATAATAATGATTTCTTATAATTAATAAGTGCAATTAGACTAGGTTGAGTATTTTCATCTGATTGGTGAATCAGCTATATTGGGTCGTTACCAGTGCTCGTCACTGCTCGATTCGTATGATGATGTTGTCGAATAAGAGTATTTAAATCTTTACAGTAACTGGTAGTCACCCAACATTTATATATTAAATTAAAGGGACTTTTACTTCAAATCGAACGATAAATTTATTTTTAGAAAAAATTTTAAATAAAAGTATACAACTTCAAGTAAAACGATTTTTTGGAGTTTATTTATAGTTTATTTAAGTGTATAATAAATGTTTTTTAAGCGGTGAGATGGTAGATGGCAGTCAGCGAGTTGCTGCAAATGAAATAGTGACTACGATAACTCGATGTAGGATTGTCTGAAATTAAAAAATCCAAAAACATTCTTTAATCTTATATCAATAGGTATTGTACCACGAGTCAGAAGTGTAAAACGATTAAAATGGTGAGATTAGTTGCACGTTTTTACCAAAAATAGCAAGTGTAGCAAAGCATGCATCAAATGTCGCCATTTTCTTCTTTTTGCAATTCTGGGTCATGATGGGATAGCCTTTGATACAAGATTAATTTTCGCTCATATTACTGAAGAAACATATTATGACGGTTTCCAAAAGGTTTCATGTCATTCCGCTAAAAATTACTCTTAAAACCCTGTGGTCAATAAATTTTGTTTAAAAACAAGCTTCACGCTCTATTAATAGATTTAGCTTATCACAAATTAACCAGGATCGTATTAAAATTTAGGCGAGAGAAGTTCAAAAATATGTCACGTAACTTGAAAATAAATTAATTGTAATTTAATTGTTATTTTTTTCAGGGTGTAACAGTGACTTGCATGCTTCTTCTCTTACTGTCAGTATCATTAGTAAATAGCCTATACAACAATAATAATAATAATAATAATAATAATAATAATAATACTAGTAGCGTGGTACTTTAATAAGATGTAGGGATAAAATCTGTTGATTATAGAATTCCCTTAGTATATATATTTTTTGCTACAGAATCAGTAGTAACAGTCACCTATAACAAGACTAACCACGAAATTCCTATAATATCGCCATCCGCGACCTTGAAAACGATCACTCCATTATCAGCCAACTCCGACGCACATAATCACAACGTTAAGTCAACAGCGCAATATTCGGTAATCCAAGTGCAAAGTAGCCTGTAATTCGTAATCACACTCGCAACAAGGGCTCACTCACTTCTCCGAAGCAAAATAGGCGCTCATTCCAGGCGGTCGTCCTGCGCAGTATATTTAGAGGCAACGGTGTGAATCGTAAAAGGATAAATTTTTCCGGGGGATCTCTGTATTTAAAAACGTAATATGACTCTCTCTCTCTCTCTCACTCTTCCGAAAAGACCAACAGTATACACACATACACACAAGAAACGAAAGCTACTATCGGTGTGTGTAGATATACATACGTATCCATACACACGGACACTCGTACACACGCGGCGAATCGCAACAAATTACACTACTTCGACGCGGGCCTTAATTATACGAAGTGCACACTATATACTACGGCCTTTTTAACCATTAGCTCGGGCGCGCGCGCTTGCCGCCGCTTCACGGTAGTAATCAAGCGAGCTTGGCGCTTTTACGCACAGCGCGAAAAAGTATATATAAGCGATTCCCCTATTCAAACAATGAAGACCCGTCGTTGTTGTGTGCTCTTCCCTCGATATAATACGCCCGATTTCCCGCGCTGTTTTCAATTAGGAGTCGATATAGCGAGGTTTTAAAGTAAACGGCGCGTAAAGAGGAGGAAAGCGCAAAAAACGAGGAGAGAGTCGAGGATTAGCGATCGCGTTTTTGTGCGCAAACTGGAGGAGGTTTTCGGAAGCGCTTGGATTATTGTGGCTTGTAAAAAATCACGGTGCGAAGGGAGCTTTAGTGGGGAAATTAACGTCTAAAATGTGGTATTAAGTGAACTAAATCTGGTCAGTTATTTAGAAAACTTTAAGGTGTGTGTTAGATCAAAATGTTTTAGAAAATACAAACCTAACATATTCAAATGTATAAAAATATTTCTGTATTTGCCCGATGCTCCTGTCTTGTAAAAACATTTGGAATTTAGATTTTAGGTATCATTTACTAAATCAACTAGCTTTAACATGCAAAACCATATAAATTACTTGTTTACAGATGCAAAAAAATAAATTTATTTGTGCTGCCCTTAAAGACGTGAAAGGTGCCTAATTTACTATAATTTATTATATCTTCTAACGTTTCTTGTTTCGCGCTCATTTTGAAATGACGCTTTAAGAAGTTCCCAAAGTTTCGAACTATGGTTACCAGGCGGGCGCCACTTGTCGCGTAACATAGCGAATACATTTTATATGTTCAAGACGAAAAATATATACATACAATTATGTACAGTACTTGTAGTAATCACATGTTGTAAGTACTGAAGTTGAGAAATACACCGAAAAAAATTATACAAGAAAAAACACAAATTATAAGACAAAATTTATTAATTATTTATACATTAGAAATATACTTGATTTTCTATAAAAATGACCACTCTTATAGAAAATTGCCATATTTACTGTAAAATTTAATATTTGTTTGACAATTTTTACTTTGAATGCGAAAAATTTTAGTGAAAATTTTAACAAAGAGCAAACAAAAGTCATTTTTGCTATACAATTTTTCTTGGTGTACTATTTTTACATGTCAAATGTTTGAGGAAAGTATAAGTCTCATCTATATGATACATTTATTTAATTATTATCTAAACATATTTTGAGGAATGAAACAAAATTTTATATTAATTATTAATGTTATGAGATTTTCTACATTTTTGTAGAAGTAACAATTTGCAAATTTAATTTTATTACTACCATCCATTCTTATCGTTTCTTCAAATAGTGCACATCGCAGTAATCGAATTACATTTATCGGAAAAATAATATTGATAACAATAAACATCTTGATAACAAAGAAATTAAACAGGCACACCTTCCATCATACAATAATGAATTATTTAATATTTATTCGGTGTCATTGACTTTATCAATTGTATATTATTACTGCATGATAGATAAAATTAAGATATGACGGTAAAGAATTATTTTTAGTATAATAGTTCTACTGCATATAATAGATAAAGCCATGATAAAACGCTAAAGAATATTTTTAAATGAGTACACGGATCATTAATTATTTAATAAAAATATCTCCACTGTATAATACCGAAAATAATTTTATTAAATATATATGTACATACATGCAGTAATTATTTATCATTCAATAAAATAACTTCCAAACAAATGCAGTTACATCTAACAGGTTAAGTGTGGAAAACGTATAAGCCGATTTTTGCTAATTTTTGCCAAATTAACTGCAGCTTTAAATGCTTAATAAAAACTCAATACTTCTATCTCTTTCCAAGATCTCAAAAAATACAAAAATCAGTTGCATAAATAGTTTCATTAATTTTTACTATTGTTTTACGGTAACACAAAATGCCAAAGAATTTGCGTCAATATATGACACATATACGTGTCATGCCGTACTCAACCGTGTTGAAGTTTGTTGTAACCTGTTAAAGTAGTTCTTGCACATAGATACGCATTGCGTTATCAATTTTCAGTTTCTAATGTACACAATGTAAATGAAAACTTAATTTGTGAACTTCAAAATTATCATACAAACTTAAAATTTACAAAAAATTTCAAAAGTTTTAAGGTTATTTGTTCAATTTTCGTTTTTAAAATCGAAAACTTGTTCGAATTGTGAATGACTTACAATTTTCTTGGGCAGAACTATATGTATTATTCAAAATAACAAAGTAAAATTGCAATCTACCGTAAATTTACAGTTGTAATATTATTTATCCTGTATATTTGACCAAAGCCCAAATCTGAAATTCTACAGTCATAACTTAACTACTAACATTATAAACAATATATTTTAATTTTAAGTGATTTTCTTGTTGCTTACTTTCTTGAAAGAATTTCTTTACAAGGTCAAGACGGTGTAAAATCTTAATAATGAATAGAAATGTTTAAGGCCTCACTAGAATTTTTTATTTGATACTGTAGGTACTCAAAAATTGTTTGCATGCAAAGTATAATAACTAATGGGTATTTCAAAATATATAATCGGTCTAAAACTTTCAGAGAACGTTTATTATATATGAAACTTCAAACGGATAAAGACAAATATAGTTTAAGCCCAAATATTAGATGATTAACACCAGTTTTATGCGTAATATTCATGTATTTTACGACTGTTATTTGAACCTAAGATTGCTATTTTGAAAATTGTATTGATCAATTTCAGGTTATATAATAAATATTTTCTAAAAGTTTCAGATTGATTCATTAAAAATCAGCTCCAGAAGCACGAAGCGAATGAAGGTTGAAATTAAAACTATGAATTTCGTGATTCAGAATATCGTGAATTGCCTAAATAATACTAATTACATTCTTTTTAAACTCGTAAAGTATCATTCTTTGCCTAAAAAGTTTTTTAAGTGCCAAGCTTTGAAGTCAAAAGTTAAGTTAGACCTTTAAAATATATGTTCATTTTCCAGATTGAACACAGACTTGTCTTTAAAGTTAATCCTTTCGGTCATGACTTTGTCATTCGAGGAATTAAGTATAGGTTTTTTGATAAGCTGGAAGTACATGTTTAAACTTGAACATTGGTGTGAGGTTTGGTTTGATAACCCTTATTAGACGCGATTCTGTGGAAAAAGAAGATTTTCACTATTTTGTGACAGTATGCCATTTGTTTAACTTCTAATTCATATATTCAGACGCTAGAGCATATATTGAGTCTGATAATATATTTTTATAAAGATATACAAAAATAAAGTTAATCATTTTCTTTCAACCATAGACTCATCCATTTTCAACATTATTTTTCCAAATTAAAACATACAATAACTTCTTATAATAAATTTATTTAATAAAACCAAAGTTTTAATAGCTTATATTTTTACGTTATATTGGTAAAATATGATAGTTTAAGGTTAATAAATTTAATTTAAAGAAAGTTTTGAGTGAAAATATTAGTCTCCTTTAAAAAGGACATAGTGACTGAAAGGTTAAAGTTAAATTGAATCAATCGTAAAAAAGATTTACTATCGTTTTTTTATTTGTAGTCAACTAAAAAAGGATGTATAAAAACTGTATGTTTTTGCTCACAGGGAACGTAAAATCTTCAGCATTCATTAGTATTTCTTATTTCATGCACGTTAATTATACAGTTTTCTTTCTGTACATCTAGAGAAAATTAAAAGACTTAAGAATCAAATTATATAGCGAAAATTTTCACAATTTTAACCATTTTTAGTGCTTATAATGGAGCAAATCCTGGTACCTTCTACACATCCTTCCTTGTGAATATTACAAAAAACAATTAAATTCTTTTTAATATTGATTCAATCGGATTTTGATCTCGCTCATATTTTTTCTTAAATAATTTCCATCGATTCAACAGACAGCGCAACCTCAAAGACGTCCAAATTACACCCAACACACAAAATCCAACAGCACAATAACCAAAGTATACCCACTACACCCAACGGCATTCGCATTCACCAACACCGCTCGCCGCCGGATAACCGAAGCCCGCAGCGCTCGTCCGACGGCCATCGACTCCTGGCCTCTCTCTCTCTTTCTCTATATATATATATCTCTTTCTCTACCTTCCTCCCACAAATTAGTGGATGATCGATCGCGGGCACACGGGACTTCCGGACCGAGTGACACGAACCCCGACCCTCGGCCTAATTAGCGAGGAGCAGCAGGGGCAGACCGCTCATGGCTATATCGGTGGGCGGGAGTACATGCGCAAGGCGAAATATCGCCGTCCGACGGACGACTGTTCCGACGCGAGCCGGGCTATACGGTTTTCGAGTTTTTCTTTGAAGAGTTGGGGGACACCTGTCTGCGTGGTGAGTATGGTGGTGCGCGATTTTGAGGGTAACGAGGAGATGTGGGTTGAGGAAAGTTGTATGGCGAAAATTGGTATTTCTGGTTGTATTTTGTGGGGACATACGCGATTTTCTACAAGAATGACCGTATTTATAGCGAAAATTGTAATATTCAAAGTTAAAATGGAAAAAGGAGTATTCATTGTTACTTAGTAGGGTCATTTTTAAAGAATTTGTTGTATATCATTCATCAATAGTACATGTTACTAGCCAGATTGTGATTTTTTTCCATGAAATTTTTCTCAGTATATTAGGAATTGTTTGTGTTAGTACTCTGATAAAAAATTAAACAGTAAATTAACATTAATGTATAAACAAATTAGTTTATCTTGAAGAAATTATTCAAGGTAAACATAAATAAGCTAAGGTTTTTCCACCCTTAATTACCAAGGTCCGCATTCGATAGTCCAAAGAAATACAGGAAGCTGTTTGTTTTATATAGAATGGCCCCACGGCGCGAATATAATTATTTATTAAAGAGAAACAAATTTGACCTAAATACGATATTTAGAGGTGGACCTTAAAAATGAGTATAAGTCATCCTTCTTTTAAATTCGTTAAATTTCAATATAATAGCTAAACACAGTAATTAGTTAGCTGAAGTGTCCTGACATAAGTATCTATCTATATAATTAAAAAATAATAATTTACTTGGAATTTTTAAAAAAAAATCTGCTTTTTTCTCATATGCATTGCTTTGCGAATGTGACATCGACATTTTGAGTTTTACAGCAGCCAATAAGATTTCTTTCCTAATCATAACGATACCACCGGTTTGCGCTATGACAAAACAAAGGAGAAAAGTATTTTAAAAGTCTTTTTTTTTTTATATAAATTATTAATATTTTAGTGACATAAGATATTTAGTTAAATTTTTAAACTGTATCTGAACAGAAGTTTTGTTGCTTTTGTTAATCCTTTAAAATATGTCAATCGTTTAACAATTTGGTTTCCTTATAGCTTCTGAATAGAGCAAGACATAGGGTGAAAGAAAAGGATTTCTTCAATCACACCATCAGTATAACATTGAAATCTTTTGTAAATAAATGACAAAAATAGCAATATGTCAGGATGAATCATTTATTGTGCGCTTAAAAACACCACATTTTACACATAACCTTTTCTTTAAAAGAAATGTATTATTCTCATATTGAAAATATTAAAATCACTTTTACAGTATACAGAAATGTGAAAAAAATAAGTTCTGAATAAGTATAAGTTTGTATGCTGTGTAATTATTGTAGACACACGCAAACTTATTGAATAACATTATAGTGTAAAAAAAGTTACTTTCACTTTAAATAAATTAATCCCACGAAAGTGTGTTTACACGAGTGAATATTATACCGCAAGCATGTAATAATTGTGTATTTTGAAATGACAGTCATTTTTGTGAAAAGTAATTTGAGCTTCGAGGTTGAAGTAGAATTAAACATTTGAATAAATCACGAGCGCAAAATCATTTCAGGTTTAAATAAAATGCTTGTATTAAATGTTCAATTTCATTCAGTATTTCATTACATTTTTTGTAAATAAGTTGCGTGATTTTCAAATTTTTTTTTTCGCATGAAAATGAGTATTGCTGTAAAATTTTAAGATAATTCGGACAATAAGAGTAATATGAAAACTACTTTAAGATTCTATTAATGTAAAGTGCACAGAAGTTATGTTAACTGCCAAAGACCAACCAAACCACATTTTACGTATTTTATCGAATGAAAAGGTGATGATAGTTTTCATCTAAAACTCATTCTTACTGAAACTGGAAGAAATAAAAGTAGAAAGATATTCAAAGGACAAAAGATTTTTTAAATTTCAAGTGGAAATATATTGCGGTAGAAAGTGCATTGTAGAAACAACGAAAATTGATTGTAAAATAGTAATCTTTCGGTGCTAGTTTCAGAATAACAGTACCTAGCGATTTCAATATGCCGCTGTCGCAGAGATTATTCTTTATGAATTATGCTGCTGGACTTATATCAGTAAGATGCCGAAAGAATCATAACACACGTTAGTTCCATAAAAAGAGATATGAAACGACAGATTCGAGGAGAAATAATGTGTGGTTCGGTATAAAACGGCCGTTTTACATCATTCGTACAATCAAAAAGATATTAAAAACATTACGAGCACCACCAAGATTCATATCTAAATATTCAAGTACTTTTCAAAGCAAATATCACTCCAGCAAGCCCCTCCCCCAATAAAAATCGCACACCGCAAATCCAGGTCAAGCAAAAATCCTCAACCATAACCTCCTCATCTAAACCACCTCCTCATCCCTCAATTCCACTCCAGCTGATCCCTTCCTCTAAATCCTTTCCTATCATTCGGCAACGGTATCGTAAATTTCGGCAAAATCCGTCGCTTCATAATTCCTATACTTCTCCTTTATCTTCCGACCAACTCCGAAAGGAAGTCTCCTTCTCTCTCTCTCCTAGAAAACACAAAGTCCGGTCAGACGTCGGCTCTTCGGCTTAGATCAGAGAAGGAAAAAACAGACGCACACATTGTGCGGACAACACTCGGTGAAATCCCGGCGCCACGCGACGCCTCCTACATTCGTCCTTGCTTGCGGGACACAGCGGCCGCTCGCCTAGCCGCGGACACTATCATTATATCCGCATCTGCCGCCCGGTGTGGCCAAGAGAGAGCGAGAGAGAGAGAGAGAGAGATACACTGTAATTAGCCGGGCGCGCGCGACCCTAAACGGCACCGCGTATTCCGTCATTTTTACGTCTCGTGGACGCCGCCGCCGCCGCCGCCGGGCCTTTGTTGGGTCATTGTAACGTCGTTAGGCGCCCCTTCCGACTTGCGTCCGTATTGTTGGGTGTCGTTCGTTGGATGGATGTTACGTTATATCGAGAGAGCGTGCGGTTTCTTCTTTTTTTTTGGGGGGGGGGGGGGAGGATATGGCATATGCGCTGTCAAAGTGTGTTTCACCGAGCTGCGCGGTTCTTTTTTGTGTGTTGTGTGTGTTTGCTGGTCAGTTTTTGAGGTTTTTGGGGGATTTAAGGGGGAGTAGTGTGAGGCGTGACTTTAGAGCTGTATTCGATCGTTAGATTTCGTGTGACCAGAGCCATATGGGTATTAGATTGGATATATATTTGTATATATGTGGAATGAGCGAGGAATTTGTTCATTTTTCTAATTAGCATTTCATTTTCTTAATTTTTTTAAACGCTAATTTTTATATTTATAATAATGTAATATATCCAATCTGAGCTTCGAATATTTTTCTAAATTTAATTGGTTAAGAATTTTAAGTTTCAACGATTGGATTTCAAAATGTACCATAACCATGATAAGAAGTAAAAATCAGTACAGTTTAAATAAAATTTTACACTTTTTAACTGATGTTATAATTTTATTGAATGTTAATTTCATTCACACAATTCAACAAAACTGAAGACGAAGCACGCAATTCAGGCATCTAACCACGTCAGGAGCTTAGTGACAATTACATAAAAACCTCATGCGACAAGTCTCTGTTTAAATACTCACAGTTCATTCATACTTTTATAAGTTACTGTCAATCATTCATTATTGAAATATCTGATAATATAATTTTTTTAACTGAATCTTCTCTTTCTTTTTGTTCTTGCACCAGTGATAGAGATTGACAATCAACGAGTATCAGAGAGGCCAACTGGGGTTATTTAATAGCGCAATAACCAATTGCAGCGTATGAATATATATATTATATGGTCACCTATTAATTTTGTATCATATAGGTAATAAATATAAGCGTCAAGAAAAAGTTGAGTATCAGTGTTAATTTAAGAAACCAAGATTTCTTTTCCATATTGTTCTTTCTTAACCTAAGATTTTGCAGATCTTGTTACCATTAGCGCCCAATCTAGATTCAATTTTAAAACTTTTATAACAGCAGTTGGCTATATTGGATACACTGATTGCAAGAACACGTATTATCTTAAAACAAAGAAGCAAATATTAATTAAGAGAACAAACAAAATATGTCATCAAATGTTAACTATAAGTATACTGGGATAATGTTAACCGATACCCTTATCTTTGAAATACTTCTTTTAAAGCTCGTATTGTTATTAGTTTAAAATGGATTGAAAACCCGTCAATGACGTCTTCGCTAATTACATGCAGCTCCATGTAGCGTAATTGACCAAATGCAGAATAAAAAAAATATATATGATGCCCCATACTCGTTGATGACACAACCGAATGGACGAATAGTGAACTAAGTGAGATAAGATATTAAATGCTAGTTTTCTTTATGTTAACAATATTTCGTTGGTTTGGATGAACAAGCGACTACCTGCTGTATATAAGTATAGCAGATAACCGCTTGTTCGTATAAACCGACGATTTACAATCCTATACCTTCTAAACTTGGCGAATACCTTCTAAACTTGGACTCGGAAAACTTACCCTGATGGTCTTCTTCAATTAGTTCAAAAGGGATGATTTTGATTCAAGAAGAATCTTCAAGTATTCAACGAAGATTCAATCCAAGAAGATGAATTACAATGATTCCTTTTGAACTAATAGGAAAAAATTTCTCTCCACAACGATTTCAATCTTAATTAACCTATACAAGATTATTCTTGGTTCAATAGACAATGCCTATAAATGTACGTAAAAACTCGAATCCAGCAAAATCTTTTTCTCAAATCTCCAAACGTAAAATACCCCATCCACCTTCAACCATACCCCACATCCACGCATCACTCTATCGCAGTTTCTTAAATACCCTCACTGCGGGTAACGAGACGAACCGGCAGCAGCAGCCAGCAGCCAGACCCTAATTAGATAAGGAGCACAAGTATAGTCTCTTATGAAGCGATTAACGCGTTCAAATCCCCGCCACCACGCGCTGCACAGCTTCGGCTCCACACACACGAATTATAAATATCAAAAAGAGCATCTCCTTCTCCTTCATCTTCGGTAGCCTCTCACACGAAGATCCAGCCGTTGCCGTCGCCATCCATCCCGGCGCGAAATTTCGACTACACCCTTCGGCGCTCCTCTCTCTCTCTCTCTCTCTCTCTCTCTCTCTCTCTCCTCGATAACTAGAAGAGAAGGGATCCTTATCTCGGATGCTCCCTGATGTTTCGCTCGGCCGAGTTTCTGTAGGAGCCCTCCGGGCTATCCGTGTCCATACCCACACGCGTGTATACATGTATATATATATACATGCAACGTAGCGCGCTCTTTTTGAAGGAGCGTCGAGCCGCGCGGCCACGCCCACTTTCGGTCTCTACCCCCTCCTCCCTCCCTCCCCGCGTTATTTACCTCCGCTCTTATGTATTTCGCCTCCCTGCGCGCGCGCGCGCGTCCTTCTTTTTATTGCCATACAGCGGCGGCGGCGGCGGCGGCGTATATACATATTCGTGTATCGTATGCTTCCTTTTTTTTCTATTAGGGGTATTCGTGAAGCCCGGGAGCGACGGCGTCTATACGTGGATCTTCTCTACTCCTGGAAGCATCAATAACTAGGCGCGCCGTGATTTCGCGATTCCGACATTTTTGTAGCCCCGAGTCAGCTGCCCCGCTTCTTCTCGCATGATGCACGAAGGATGGCTCTGCTCGTGGGTATGGGATGCGGATTCGAAGGTCGAATTAATTTTCGCGCGTAATTTGGGGAGAGAGAAAGAGAGAGAGGCGATGGATGGGATACTGTTCTGAACTGTGGGTGGGTGTGGGGAGATATGCGAAAAATGTGCGGTGCAAGGGTTTTTTTTTTGGTTTGTTCGATGGATGACTGGTTTAGGGTCTGAGTTTTCGTGTGTATGCGGTGGCACGCGATGTTGATCATCATTGGTAGCGTGTATAGAGGAGTGCTTTGTTGAACTGGAAGCTTTGTTTGTTGTCGATAAAGGAATGTCTGAGAGATTTGGTAATTTTGGGGAGGTGTAAGCATCTGTTTTCGTTTTTTAGTATTGATAGGATAAACGAATCTTTTTTCCAGATGGAGCACTTTACACGCTAATCCTGTTGTATCGCTGGAATAACGAGATAAATAGTTTCACTGTACTATAAATAAAAGTAATGGAGTCAGTTAGACAAGGTATCAATTCATGTACTTATTTCAGTGGAAACTTATTGATACAATATAATGTATACAAATTCTGTAACTCTTATTCATAGTTAAGATTATAACTGATGAGTAAAGGCGAATTATTTGGAGTCACGTTTGGATAAAGTTCAGTCAAGTTTAGCAACAAAATTGGAGAAGCCTGGACAATGAGACGATATCAAACTTTAAAAACGTAAGTTTATTAAAGATTGATGACAGTATTACTAAATTATGACTCAAGCTCTAGCTACGGAATAAAATAAATGGCTTTTCCTCGTTTACGAAATAAAACAAACTTTCTGGAATTTACACCTAAGTTTCGCAGCAATTAGATCAAACGTTAGATGATTGGTCTAGGGCATGTCAAACTTCGCAGACCTATAGGCATACTTTAGCAGATTAAACTTTCGTTAAATTTAGTCAAATTTTAGCTAAAATGTCCGCAAATAATTAATTTTTCCAAAGATACGACGTAGATTTATACAAATGTGTAGGTAAGCTGATAAGTTATCTTATGGGTAAATCATTTCTGCACGCTATTTTAGAGGCTCAACTTTATATTAGAGCAAAACTGTAGCCCGAATGGAAAATTCACTTTATCTACGAGCCACTCATTGTACATAATTAAACTTTGCCAGATTTAACATGAATATCAATTACTATCATACAATCTATACGAATTTGAATAGTATTCGTTAAAAATGTGTGCATAAATAGAACAACGTTATTTAAATGACGAAGTAAAAATAATTTTATATGAAATATTCTAAAAATCTATATAATATTTTTAATTAATATATTTTAAAGAGAGCAGCGATAAACACGTATTTAACTGGACGTCATTAATGATAGAAATTTACGAGATTAATAATAAAATTATCCTTTCATATCATTACATAAAGTTACGATACCTCTTCAACATCACATTCTTTCCGAGTAATTTATATCACCATAAAAAATCGTCGTTTCGCTTAACCAAATTATCCACCACCTCAAAAGAAACTTTCCAAACCCTTCCCCGCTCCACTCCTTCTCCCGCCATCCTACATCTCTAAATATATTCCCACATGCGTGCTCTCGCAGCACATTTTCGTCCTCCTGCGAGACAAAGAAAATCGAGCACAAGGAGACGAGCGTCCAAGAGATACGACGGCATCGATAGGCACTACTACCAGCAGCAGCAGGCCGTGCGCTCGTATAATACGGACCCGCGTACACCCCCGTAAAGCCCGACATAAAAAAAAAGTAAAAACGACCAAAGACCGGCGCATCCTGCTGCCGCTGCCGCTGCACGCCGACATAAATCTCGCGGGCGGGACAGTGATGCCTCTCCTCTGCGCCCCCGAGCTACGAATATCCCGCGTAAAAGGAGAAGACGTATAGAAGCTCCGCCGAGAGGTAGCAGACACATACGAGAAAGAAAAAAAGAAAGAAAGGAAGAAGATAAGAGAGAGAGAGAGAGAGAGAGATAGGGAGAAAGTTAGAGAGAGAGAGAGAGTGAAATGCATCGAGATCGCGACAGCGGCGGATCCGCGTTACTTTTCACCACGCGGCAGCCGTCAATTAAAATACATATATCCGCCCCCTTGCGCGGCCTTACTGTGCTGTGTATAGGTATGTGTATAAGTGTGTGGACTCCCTACCGTTTTCGTATTTTGCGAGCGTGTGTGTGCGTGTGCGTTTGAAGCCGGCGACCGGCGAAGTTCGGACGCGCCGCGGGCCATGGCGGCAGAGGCAGAGGCGTTTTGTAACTTCTCGATCGCGTACGCGTACATGTGTGTATATTGAGCGCGGTGCGTGGATGAGTACGGGAGGAAGAGCTCAGAAAGTGACCATAAGTATATTTCATCGGTGTAACGACGATGGTGTAGATTCTTTTTGTTAAAATCTCGAGGATAGGGTTAATGAATCAGTTACCGTAAGCGTATTAGTGAATGGGAAAACAGTTAAACCAGAATAGCAACGCGTACGATATATTTAAGTGTCGGGGAAAAGAATATCAAGTATAACTAAAATATGTTGCGAACAGTGTGACTATGCCGTAATTGGCAATGTAAATAATTTTTAACTCTGTGCAAAATAAATCCTTATCTTATCTTATCTTATTTAAAATATGAAATCCTGGTTTTCGATATTAGTTGAACTGAGAACACTAGTGAATGAATAAATCACATGATGTTTCTAAAACGTATCATAAATAAAAGATTTTCAATTTGTCGACTAGTTAAAAGACAGCATAGCAACTTTTTATATACTAGAATTATAAAGAAAAGTATTTAAACCAACATTTTTAAAAAGTGATTAAGTATTAGTTCATTGGTGTGTGTTCACACACTGGAGCTCCAACTATAAAATGACAATACGAGAACTAGTGAAAACATAAATTTGAAGTTTTGTTTTAATGGCATGATGGGGTTATTGATAAAAGAATGTAGTTTCTGACTGAGAAGTAGTTGTAACTTGTTATTTTATTGTTTAAGTTAGCCAGCAAAAATAGAACACGTGGATGATGGTCTTCGAACTTTATCGAGATATCGTGTACAATAATGTCACAGCGTTTTCACAGATAAATGACAAGTAATTAATTAACACATTTGAATGTCTATTTACAGTGAGATATTTTCGCCTTCGCAAATTTTAGAAATTTATTAACGTTCAGTCAATGTTTATAGAATGCTACAAATACGAAACTACTTTACTAAAATTTGTACTTTTTACTTGTTTGTCTACAAAATACTATACAAACCCAACTATACTATAACAGGAACGTGTACAATAGCTTTAAAATTTGCACCGTCAGTGACATTACGTAAGCATATTCTATTCGAAGCGAACAATTACGTTCCTGCTTTGCAACAAGTACCGTCAAAGTCCTTCACGCATCAATCTCCACAAATATAACAGATATAATACTTTTGTATTTACAAACAGGTTACGCATGATTTTATCACTGTCTCATATCACTTTCACCGCTATGCGAGTTATTCGACGAAAAAATACTTTTTAAAATAAAACCACTTCATATTTTAAGTATACACTTTAGGGTATATATCTGTTACTGTCAATTCAAATGAATGAAAAACCCAATTACTGACACTTTTTTGACTAGCGAATATTAAACATTAAAATTTTAGATATCATAATGTGTATAATGAACTGTTAACTTCCTTACTTTTCAACTATGTTTTGTATCTTTTTACGGTTAAACTCTTTTTATTGCGACAAAAAGTACAAATAGTGACAGTAATCGGTGAACTATCAGTACCGGGGACATCTACCCTAAAAGCGTTTTTCCGCGTCTAATTTGTGTGTATTCTCAAAAATAAAAACCACAATAATAACACAAAAACATTTTCAGTGTCAGCACATCGAACACGTGTCTTAGTCAAACAAAACGACGCTCCGAACACTTCCCCCTCCCTCTCCCACTTTGAAATATGGCGTCACCGACACACTATCCGCACACTTCCTCGACACATTCGTCGCGCAAGTAAGAAAAAAAAGGAAACGAAAAGCGTGCGTCACCTTTTCAACGTCGCGAGCAAAGAACCGCGTGATACGTACAAAGCAAACATCGCGAGGAGCCGCCGCACAGCGTCGGCACAGGCAGGTGTAACGCGCAGCGGCAGTAGGCTCCAACTGATCTCACATAACAACGGCCGATAAAATTGTTGCGTTTCCACCAAAAATTATCCTCTTCTCTTTTCTTCGTCTCTCTCTCTCTCCTCTCCTCTCTCTCTCTCCTCGTCGTTCGTCGCTCGGCGGCTGCTTCTTCGCCTTTTTGCAGCGTAAAAAGTACAAAATTGTGGTAATTTGGCCCCCACCAATGGTGTACGCGCGAGTTGGGCCGCCGCTGCTGCTCCTGCCGAAGAAGAGAGAAGAAGAAGGAGCTGTCGCGGTGCACCGCCCGCCTCGAAGAGTAGAGAGAGAGAGAGAGAGAGAGTGAGAAGGAGAGAGAGAGGAGAGGAGAGCGAACCGCACTAACAACGCGGGACAATTATGGTTCAATATAGGCTGACGTTAATGCGGCAATAGAGGCTCGTATATACGAGCCTCGAGAGGTAGCTTCACGCGATAAGCTGCTCGCTGCTGTGCAGTGAATTTGAGAGCAGTGGATTGGAGCTTAAATTCTACGAAAGCTTTTGTACAAAATATAAATATAAGCAGATTTATTTGGTACTTATTTTTTAAAAAGATATTATTGTGGGCTGTAACTCTATTATTTTCCTTTTAACAAAAATACCTTTATGGCAATTTCAAATTTGGCGCCCAACATCGCCGCTGCGTATAACCTTTAAACTAAACTTTATTATTGTAATACCTCCTCCGACTACGATTTTTTATACATTGACGATGACGCGAATTTGGCTACCAACGACATTACTGCCCATAACCTTCAAACCAAAGGTTATCATTCTTAAACCCCACTTGGATCTTCTCCAGAATAACAAACTACGTCAATTTGGCACTCACTATCACTGTCACCGATAACTTTAAAATCTAGAGTTATCGCTGTTACACCCTCATCCTTCTACGACTTTTCCCTCACCGACAGCTATGTTAATTTGGCGCCCAAGTCACCATAAACCTTACAATAAAACATTATTGTTTACCCCAGCTCATAACCAATCGATATCATTCCACCTCTTCCTACCCTTCCACCTCTTCCTACCCTTCCACGATTTCTCACATACTAACCTCTATAGATATTTGTGCGCCCAACATCACTGCGATTCTTAATGTTAAGATCAACATGTATCTTCCCTCACCATTTTACGATCCTTCCAACAACAACGTCTATGTAAATTTAGCGTCCAACGTCATAACCTTAAAATCAAGCACTATCATCGCTACGCCATCCTAGAGCGCCGCGATCAAATCAAAAGTAACGTTTGTCATTGTTTATTATACTTTTAAATTGATTGTGCTTTAGTCTGAGAAACCGCACCTTTTACTACTTAAGTAAATATATTCCTGTATTTCATAAGAATTCTACATCTGCAAAATATTGGACCAGAACCTTTCTACCACAACGTCCAACTTTTGAATCTGGCGCCAAAAGCCAGCCGTGGCTGCACCGGTGTAGAAGC
Source organism: Gastracanthus pulcherrimus (assembly GCA_949152435.1). Lineage (NCBI taxonomy): Eukaryota > Metazoa > Arthropoda > Insecta > Hymenoptera > Pteromalidae > Gastracanthus > Gastracanthus pulcherrimus. Next base: position 91,106,253 of record OX424572.1, read on the forward strand.
CTCGTGCGGCGGCGCACTATGAAATTAGTATAATCGCGATCAAAATTACTCGCGGCGGCGAGGGCTCGGCTCGCGCTTGCCTTCATACCCACTACCCGACCGACTCAAATAACCCGCTCGGCGATACGCGGCCAATCGCGTGCTGAGAAGCAACCACCGCGGCCATCTTGAGGGTTTGCCGGCGCGGCGCCCCTGTGCGTTCGTAAGCTCATCTTAAATTGCCGCCAAAGTGGATGCAATCCGAGGGGGAGAGAGAAGAAGCGAGGATTCGCGAATCTCGCCGGGTGTATAGTTACCGTGTATAGCGTATCTGGCGATGCGAAATGTATCAGATGAGGTTTTAGCTAAGATAAGATGAAGGAGTTAACTTTAGTTAGAATTGTTAAGGGAGATCTTTACACAGGGTTTAAAAATCTATTCTTTTCCTTCTATACTGCTTCAATTTTACTATGAGTTTTAATTCGTTTTTTTTTTTTTTAAATTTAATTGAAATTTTAATCAATGTGAGTTATTCTTCATGAATTTGTTATAGTTTTCCTCTCCAAAAATCAGACAAAGTAGACCAAATTCAAATTATTCCTGTGAATAAGAAATTGAAAATGATTACTTATTATGATTTTTTGAAAAAAGTTGTACATCCTTGTTACAAACGAATGATTTTTAATTGTTATTCTAAATACTTTTTAAGTAACTACAAATATAAACAAGAGTATTAATAAAAATAAATATATACGCTTATTACATTAATATTTATTCAATTCCTATATTAAAGAAAAATTAGAATGATAGATGTTATTATTGATAATAATAATTTATGAAGCTAGAGTTACACTATTATCTGCGCGCTACGCATTTATCGTTCTGCGTAAATTTTGCTTTAACCTAATACTTTCTACATTAAGGGGACGCCGGATATATCTGTCCTTATCTAATTGAATTTTCATTCATAATTTTAAGAGAAATCAATCTTTTGAAAAAATAATAGTTGTTCCCGCTTCGTTTTATAGTAATCTAAACATATGTCCAATCTGGGTTCATATGATTGTTTTGTTTTCGAGAAAACTTTAACACACTATAAGAGCCAACTACATGGAGATTAACCTTTACATACTAAGTTTGTCAAAGTTTTCTCGAAAACAAAACAATCATATGAACCAAGCTTGGAAATATATTTAGATTACTATAAAACGAAGCGGGGACAACTATTATTCTCTAAAGAAAATGATTTCTTTTAAAATTATGAATGAAAACTCAATTAGACAAGGACAGAGATATCCGGGGTCCCCTTAATAAAATAGTGATTACGCATCTAATCGTGCTTTTAGCTCTTACACGATATCAATAATGAATCTTTCAGTTAAGTAATCACCATAATTGTGGATATTTATGGTTTGGTATATATCTAATGCAAAAGCGATGACAATACGATTCTTCCCAAAAATTTCAACCAAGAGGATCTTATAAAATTTTTATTTTTATTTGTCAAAAAGAAGAAATTCCTTTTCAAATTAAACTAGTTTTATTATTAGCCAAAAAAATAAAGAAAAGTTCCAGACAACAAAATATAGTAACAGTCAGTCCGACTACACTAATCCCGCCGAGATATATCCGGAGGCGCGGCGCGCTGCGGCCGCAGACTACCGACTGTATATGCGTCAGCTATCTGCAGCGCGACGGAAGGTCGTCCTGCTGTACGGCCATCAGCGCAGCTTCTGTTGCATCGTGTCTTCTCTCCGGCAGCCACTCCGCATCCACACACCGTGTAATTACGTATACGCACGAGACGAAATGTATATTTCGTGTGCTGTTTCTTTCTTTCTCTCGCCCACCTCGGACGAAATAACGATCAAAAACCCCCTTCGCAACGTACGCGTCCGAGTGACTACGCCCTTGGCCCGCGGGGGGGTCGAAAAATTTCGAAGTGAGCTTCTCAGCGGCAGCTCCCTCTTTTCTTCAGAGCTTCGCTGATACAGCGGTGGAGGTAGCCACCGATGATTAGGTACGACTCTTTGTTAATTATCGACTGCCGCGTGTACGCTCAAATTAGAGGATCATTCTTACGGTGGTGATGCTGCTGTATGTAGGAGATTTTTCGCGCACGTGTCGTTCGAGGTTAGGGGAGAGTACTTAAGGATTATATAAAGATTTATTAATTATTATTATTGATAAAATTTAAGGTGGTTCTATACCCAAAAAGTCAAATTCTACCAGCTTCCGAAATAACGCTCCGAATTTCAAGTATGTTAAATATAAGCATATCAGAAAGTTATTTGTGCATTTTGAACTTGATTGATCAACATAATTTGGTTATATTAACAGATAACTATTTCAAATGGTAAATAAAGGGCGAAATAGACGTATTTCATTGGGTTCCATGTGCATACAATTTTTTCAAAAGCTTTGATATCACATTTTTTATATTTTTGACAATTAAATTAAAATATTTTATGGTTTACATTTTTAAAAAAAAGTTTAGTGTGAAACAGAATAAATACATTTCAAAAAAACGTAAAAATGTACTATTTTTGTTACATAATGTTAATTACTTTAATAAAATAAATATAACTTTATTTAGTTTTAGAGTTATGATATCTACTGGTCTTAAAATATTCATTTGATTATAAACTATAATATAACGCAATAAAAAAATCGACTTTTTGAGTGATTTTGGGTATAGAACCACCTTTTAACAAATTTCTAGGTATCGGTATTGAAGATAAGATAATTATAGTTTCTTTATAGTATTTTCAGCATAGTAAAGCAGCAAAGTATTGTAAAGCATATCGCGGTATAGTTAAGCAAAGCGAGTAGCAGAACTAAAACAAGTTTGTAGCGTAGTAATAGTATGTTAATGCCAGCAAAACGCCTGAGCTAGCACTTTCGCAAAACGTGCAGTAACTAAGATCTAGTAGCAAAGCATACTGTGCACCAATATTACAATTCGTGTTAGCTTCCCGCGTGAATAAAATGATAGATGACCTTCCAAGGACACAATCCGACTCGAAGGACTAAATTTTGGGTATCGTAATAATTTGCAGGATATCGCTAGTAACAGAATAAAAATCACTTGAATGTATTGTGCAATAACAATAAATATGTTGTAGAGTGTAGATTTCAAATATGTACTGTACGTGTAAATATAAGTACGCAAAAAAATTAATACCCTTACATGTGGGGAAAGCTGAAAAAAATATTTTTTTAGGTTGTCCAATTGAAAGCAAGTCTAACCATACTCGAGAATTTCTACTTATTTTTACGAATTTTCACAAAATATAAGTTTATGAAGAAAAATATTTGATCAAGTATATACTGTATATTACTACTTATACAAAAAATATTATAAAATAAAGACCAAAAGTAACTTAGATATATAAGCATATACTATCAATTTAAAAATTGGTACAAGCACTGCATTATCGCGAAAATTCTCCCAAATACAATACAATCATATGCGCTGCACGCATGATTCACGCGCGTTGTCGCGCCTGCACGCAATCTCCTCACCGAATTCTCTCCTCTTCGTTTTCTATACCTACATACACGCATACCCCTTCAGGACGAGCAGAAGCTAGCTCTCGAAGCAACAGCAGCAGCCCGCAAGAGATCGAAGGATCGCGCGTATGCGTAATTACAGAGGGCAGCGAGCGAGAGAGAAGGAAAGAAAGCAGCAGTGGCTAGAGCGAGTTGCCTCTTCGGGCACGAATCCTTCTTTAAAAGAGAGTGAAAGAGACGCGACGCCAGCGGCGAGTCCGGAGAAATCTGCGCTGAGCGCCTAAATTCTCGCACCGCCGCTGCCAGATGCAGATAAAATATGTCGGTCAGCGGGCGAAACGATCAGAACTGAACGTTATACAGAGTACGGAGTAGGGAATCGAGATATCGTATGTGGTCGAAGAATGTTAGTCGTGTGATGCGATGAAGTCTCAATGAGAGACTTTTTAACTCTAACCCATTGGTCAAATGAATGAATGAATGAACGAATGAATGACAAAATCAGAGGAGGTTCGTATATAAAGTCGGATATGGTTGATGTTCAAATACATCTGCTAACGCTCTTAATTGATCGAACGCCAAATTCGTAAATTCAAATAAAAAATTTCTAATCAATAAACAGTGTGCATATTTTCGATAATAAATTACATTTCATTGGTATGGCGGAACTGCATTGCTCACCTTGAATATTACAAGAACACGAAAATAGTCCAAATGGTTTTTCTACTCTTGTATTTATGTCAAACCGCTTTAAAGTCTACCAACTATTGGCAAGCCAAGCATTACCAGCTCATAGCCAACAAAAAGGAGTACTTTTTATTGGTTGGAAAGTGAAAAATTTAATTTAAAAAAATATCTTTCTGGAAAGTTATTCTTTTTGATTGATACAACACGTGCTAGACAGATATCTCAAAGTTGAAAATTATATGAAAAAGTTGGACCTCGTAATTGTCCGTGACTGCTGTATTTAGCATCGTCTTAATTAAAAGTATTAAAACTTTTTAAGTTTAAAATGTTTTACTACGAAATAATTTCTTGGCAATAGTAAACTAACTAAATAAGGAACCAAGTTTATACGGTGCTAGTTTATACAACATATATGCTAAATGCAACAAAGAACTTTCAATCATTATAGTTTGTGCGTATATGCATATGGCAATAAACTGCTGAAATTGATGAAATTACTGACAATTAATTATATCCTTTGTTTTTGCTCTTTTATATAAGCTTGTTTCTGATCAGGGTTCGCAAACTGTATTTCTATATGCAACCATTATCAAATCTTACAGAATGTCTTAATCGATCGCAAACATGTTGCGATATTAATATCGTTTTTGCCCATATAAGATCATACGTCGCGATAAAAATACTAAGCATTATTCCTACATGTAACCTCATTACTTGACTGGACACGTAGACCAATTATGTGCAGAAATGTATCTTTTTCCTGTATCAAGGTAGAAAAGCGCAATATTGAAGACCATTATTCACCCCATATAGAGAAAAGATCAAATTTTATTTTGCTCCGCTTGCACGACTTATATATACTCGTCGTTTGGCGTCATGCCCGCGGGGCCTTCCATAGTCCCTCAACCCCCTCCCTCTCCCTTTTCCCTGGCGGATGACTAACTGCCTGTGTTCTCCGAAAAACGCGCCAGGTCGTTGCTGGGTCTGGCTGGCTCCCTTTTTATGGCGAAAAAGAAGAGATTTGCTTTTAATTGCTGGTGTGCCGCGCGGCACAAAAGTTCGGTAATAACCGAGAAAAATTCTACGATCGCCGCAGCGCGACTTTGGTTCCTCCTTTTATCGCATAGGCCCTTATGTTACATTCTATTCTTTGCTTTTTTCTCCATTCGGTGTCTAACATACGCTTTTTTACGATGCTTGCCTTAAAAAAGCCACTGCTAATATTCATTGGCACTTAGCTGCGTCAAATTAAGTAAATTATTCCAATGTGAAATGATTTGTTCTAATAAATTAATTTAAACTGCTACAAGTTTTTCTAATCAGCGACCCAGCAAAATAATAAGAATACAAAATATCACAAAAAAATTTAAAGAAAAATATAATCTTAATTACGGCTTTATATCGCGTCGTTTTTTCCATTTTAAGTTAATTTTTCACATAACTGCATTCATACTGACCTTGATAATCATGTATTACTCGTATTATGTTAAGAATACAGGACAAATGCATTTTTGCATTACAACTGCTTAAAATTTGTATTATCTTGATTTTTAGTTATGTCGGTGGAACTATGCACTCATCAACACAGCTCAGCACTCCTCATCAAAAGAATTATGAACCTATAGTAATTAAATACATAAAAATTCCAATAATATTACTTAATTAATAAAATATGGAGACCATATAAATATTACAGTAAAGCAGTGATGAGTAAACACTCTTGCAACTTTCGAAATTAATTTGCTTTATAATCGCGAAAGAAGCACATGCGTGCATCAGGGATTCGCATATATAATATATCGTTAGAAGAGCAACTTTACGATAAGGTGCGACAAGCTAGATTGGCAAGATATTAAGTGGAAAATGTATGACTTGTAGGCACGAAAATCGTCGTCGTTATTGCGGGCAGCAGGTTGCATTTTTAATTATAGAAGTAATCAATAACTGTAATGAGTTAGAAGTAATAAAACTTTGGTCTAACTATAAGTATTTATAATTTAGTAATAAATCTCATTATTTTGTATAAAATATTTTATAGGTATAAATTGTTTTGCCCATTTTTCTTATACTTAATACATTTCGTAAAAAGATTAAACAATAATTGAAAATTTGTTTCATAATTATAGCTCTTATCTTCACTTCGTCTTTGCTGCTAACTTTTTCCTAACTTATTGCAATTGATGACACATCAAATACACATACACGAATTCTGCAATATCGTAAGGCCATTATTAAATGGAAAGTACAATATCAACGATAATTATACTTTTAGCGTTTCTGTATACCACGATACGCCATCAATGTTACCTCCAGCTTTTCAACCCAATGAATGATTCGTATTGCACCGAGAAGCAAAACTGAAGGCATTCTTGTTTTAAAAAATTGCCCTTGTTGAAGCATAATGCATGCACAGAGCTATTATATAGGTTTTCGCGTGTTCAATAATAGTGCGGGATCGTGTACACACATTTTGTATTGTATTATCTCGCACAGGGGCGTTGCATTGTTTACTTACACCTCTGATATGTGAGCGTTCGATGCATACAATAACACGCTATAGACATCGTATATTCAATTTTTGAATAATGATTTTTTAATTAATTATCACGATATATGCCGTAATTTAATTTAATTTAGTGTAGTTTTAATTAAAAGTGATGCAATTTCTAATATCGAAATTACATGCTGTTTGTTTCAGCTTTTCAATTAGTTAATCAATGTATGTTTACGAAAAGTTAATATTTATCAAAAACTAAAAGTTCATAAATAAACAATAATTTCAAATGATGTAACACCTAATTGTAACGACACAACATCCTTATTAGCTAACCTAAATGTTGTAGGACAGTCCTCAAGAAATAAATTGTTAAATAACCATTGATTGTATCTATTCATCTGAAATGGAAATGAAAAAAGATGCAAATTCCTTATTTCTTTATCAACATGATTCACTATAAATTCAGATTTTAATTATTACTCGAAATTCTTGATGCATAATTACTTGAAATTTCCCTATAACCTTTATAATGAAATTATAAATGATCAGGAATCAAAATCTTCTCGGTAGTTATACTTAAAAGAGGTTCGCGTGAGCAACTTGTTTGGTATAAAGTCTGTGTAGTAGGTAGTACGCGCACGAGGTGAGCGTTCAAACAAGTAGTGCTATACGTTAAGAACAAATGCAATTATACTGCCTCGGCGGATTAATTAGCATGTTACAACTTTATGAAGGTAAACTTTCGACATTTGTCTTTTCCCTTCCATATAAGTTAAGCATAAAAGCAAACTTTTCTTTATTCATAGCTATGTAGATTGACAAAAATGAATTATTACTATTACTATTATCAGGATCTTATTTTTATTTGAAGTTGGTAAATATTAAAATTACATTCGATTAATATACATTTCAAGAAATTATATAAAATTAAAATTCGCTAAAATTAAATGCTGAAAAATTGTATATTTAGCATTTTCTATATAATTAAAGCGAGTTTTTTTATTTTTTTACTTTTTTAACAAAGTGAAGGTCTGAAACCATCAGAAACCTGATTTTTAGCAGCTCTGCAATCGGCGTTATGTAGAACTTAAAAATAGTACGATTTAGTACAAAAGGAAACAAACATTTTTAATTTCTACATTATAAAAATAGTCAAAAAACGGATTTTCTACGAAGTTAACAACTTTAATAAAATCACTAAACAATATTTATAAGTTTTCTCATCCATGGTGGGTTCCTTCTTTAAGTGTAAACTCTACAAACTCAGTTTAATATTCTTCATCGTAAAGCTTAATTTTGTCGATTGTTAAAAATGGGACCACACACAAAAAATTAACATAAAGAGTGCATTACAACTGATAGTTTAAGATTATATATAAAATATAGGGTCTTCTTTCATGTACAAAATAAAATATTCAATGCTCATGATTATGATCAGAAATCTTAGAAATTCATTTATAAGAAACATTCGATACTGCTATTACTAATAGTTTCAATATAACAGTTATGAATAATTAAGTGGTTATTTTTCTATTATTTTTTCAAGTTCTATTGCACACTAATTACTAAAAATATGAATAACCATTTAAGACCTAGATTGTATTAAAAAATGAGAATAGTAGATTTTCTTACAAGGGGGAAAAATGGAACTTTCGCAGACACCTGCATGCAGGAGTTCCATTTTACCCCCGTGTAAGAAATAGTATTTTTCTCTGTCCCCGGGCAAAAGTACGTAAATTAATCAGTCGAGAAAAGTCGAAAATCATCATCTTTCCTGGTGACATCAACTCTGCGCAGCTATGTTTTTACTTTCGCTCTATGTTTTGATAGCGTTAGCGCCCTCGCGGTCACTTCACGTCGTGCTTGCAGTTTGCAGGTTATATTTTTCAATTTTATTTTACCTGTCGCAATTGGTTTTTCCCGATGCGCGCGTTTAGGTGTTGTCGATGCCCGTCCAACATTTGCAGCACGAGCGTAGCGAGTGCTGCTGGTTAGGGGCGGGCATCGAAAATACACGAACAAGCAGATTACGCGTAATATTTTTAAATTATGGAATAAACGTTAATTTAGTAAAAAAAGTAATTGAATATTTTTTAAAACAGAAATAGTATATTAACTTTCTTACAACTATTTTTTATAATTTTCACAAGAATAGAAATCAGAAATTGTCATCGTCAGAAATTGCAGATTGATCACTCATATTGATCGTGTAAAGAGCTTTTTCAAAGTCACAATCCGCTGTATCGTACATGGGTTAGGCTATTCAAAACATTGCTGACAGAGCTTTTGGTCGCGCGTGAAACAAGTGACGCACGCAGTGGGCAAGTGCTTCTTCTTCTAGTGTAAACAAACGGCGAAAACGCGTACTTTCGCCCGAGGGATAGAGAAAATTTTTTTTCCAGTAGTTATACTTAGAACGTTCACAAATTTAGATTACAACAGTCAATTAAAAAAACTAAGTTCGATAGATCTAAATATGATTGTTATAAGAGATGACTTTGAAAAACGACTATAAGTCTTCCTGCTTTTAAATGAAGTAAATTTTAATAACTAACATGGTAGTTTGTTAGTTTGAAAATTCGTATAAAAGTATTCAGCGATAGAATTACCAAAAATATATATTTTTTTTCATTTATATGAAAAAGCTGATATCTATGTATTGCATTATGCCATCATCATTTTGAATTTTGCGTCAGGTGAATAAATTATTTTTTCATTCTCAAAGTCCGATTTCATGCAGCGAAGTGTTCGCGGCGAATGTTATGCTAACATATAGGTGCGAGAGAGAAAGTATGATTATACCCTCTCTCTCGCGCCTATATGTTAGCATATCATTCGCCAAGAATAATTCGCCGCATGAAAACGGACCATAACAGTATCAGCAAGTTAATCTCCACCCGAACAAAGTAATCACATATTTTAGAAACCTTTTCTTAACATTTTTTTATAGATGAAGCCTCAAACATAGGTGCCCATATATGGACATCTATGGGCCTGGGCCATAAAATCTTACAATTTTCTCAGATAAACGCGTATTAAATTACGTTTTTGTACAGAATTTTAAGTGTTTACTGCATTTATGAATGAAATAAAATTACCGCATACTTTTAGTAAGAATACTTTCTCTGAAATCCATGTTGATAAAACGTACCATCATCCTGCTATCGCGACATTTTCCGTAGCAAATTCTTTACAACGACAAAAACGAACTTTCGTGCATCGCGCAAAAGGCCGAAGACTACACGAATGTATAACATTGCGGTCGGAGTCGGGTACACCGGCAACCCTCGAGCTCGCGTGCTTAAACTGATATAGGCCTACCTACTGCGCAATTTATGTATATATGTGCAGGCTGTGAGTTGTACCTCGCGCCATCGCGTTTGCTGCCCCTTTTACCAAGGCAAACAGGTATAAACTCGTGGCGCGCGCGGCTTCTGTGCGTGTAGAGTGCAGGACGATCGCGGCAACACGCATGCACGAGGGTGCGAACCGCGTTTGTCGATCGCGGTCGCTGACGAAGAATGCATAAGCAAGTATAGCATATAAGGCACATCGTGCGGCTGGATCGCTGATGGGGCTAATGCAAAATCGATGCCTGTTGAGCGATCGTCGAAAGGTATGGCGCGAGGAGACCTGTGTCTTTCGCAACTGAAGAAGATAGTAAATACTAAGATAAACCGATAATCGAAATCAATGTATGCCTGAGACTTCGCAAAATAGTAAAATAACAAATTTACAAGTTGTACAAAGCTCTTGTTTAACAGTCCTCGTTTATCGATTCTAACCTACATACATGCTTCGGATTAAATTCAAAATCTTATATATTTATTATATAATATATAATATACAATATGTCAAGATCGATTATTTCTGGGTCGAGAGAATGTGTCTCTGGCAAAAGTCGGCAAGGAACTGGCAGATTACATATGGCGGAGGTAACCACTTAGATATCTGATCGTCTTGCGGATCACGGACCCTTTTTCGGTTGAGATCAATTAAATAACTCTCGTCGCAGTATCCGCAATAAACGTATGTATGCTTTTTGCTTATTCCGTGTAGTAGGGGAAACTCAAAAAGATAATCTGGTTTCTTACACATTTTAGTATAGTTTGATAATGCAGAAAGTGTTTTAGTTATTCCTCGGCGGCATTTGAATTTTGGGGTTGGAGTGAACATTTGGTACATATTTGGCATTTAATTGCGAGCGAATAAATAAAATGTAAGGTTCTAAAGTGTAAATTATAAATATAATAATAAATAATTATGTAGCATATGCATACTAAAAGTACCAAAGATCGATTTTGCTTTAATATTTATGATATCTATCAAATATGTGATTATTTAATATAAACAGGAAATTAACATATTGGAAGATCTATGCAAGCACACAGTCTATTACAATGTATATTATATGATTGTATATACGACTTACAAAGAGATAGCAAGGGTTGCTTGTACAATTACATATGATCGAAAATAGATGACCTTTCAAAAATGCTTAGACACGAGTCTTACATTTTGTGATAGCATATTTCAAAGCTTTAGGAGATTTTACAACTCTCAACTTTTACTCTCTCTCTCTCCCTCTCTCCTTGTTAAAGGTGAGTTGCCCAGTTTAGGACACTATTGGATATGATGCTTCTCAAACATGGACAGCGGAGACAGTTTACAGATGATTAAACTTCATTATGAAAGAATTAATATATATATGCCCAGCTGAACGAAAATGGATACTTTTTCCCTTAAAAGCGAGACCAAAATTACACTTTTTGCCCGCAAAAATGATTAGCGGGAAAAAAGTGATTTCACTAGAAACTAGTCCAAATTCATTTATTTCATCAAGTTCTACCAATAACCCTGATTTTCGATTGTCTTTTAACAATATTGTCTTTTAACAGTCCATTAGTCCCGCTTCCTAAGTCAAAAAGTGGCCACAGTTGAAATGGGCATAAAGTACTATATGTAACTCGAGAAAAAAGTCGATTTTTGTGAGTATCACCCGAAGGAAAAATATTCGACTTTTTGCTCTTGTTACATAATGTACTATTATAACATTTCAGACTTATTGGGATTGGTGGTCGTGCCATAATTGCCCTACTCCTTACTTTCATCTTGGACTAACAGCCAATCAGATACAGGGTACAGTAGGAGACCAACTAAGTCTTCTACTGTACCCTGCAACTGATTGGCTGTTAGGCCCAAGATGGAAGAAGGAGTAGGACAAGACGTCACGACCACCAATCCCAATAAGCAGTTATCAAATAGTACAACATATTAATCGACTTGATGAATGATACCATTCAAAATTTTGCTAAGTCATAGCTATTCATATTATCAACAATAAATTTAAATATCAAGTGATTCATTTGATTTTCCCTTTCATGTAAGAAGAACCCTGAAGTTTATTAAAGCATGTCATTTCAAATAAGTAGCTTACAAAAATTCTTATAGGTACACAAATTTATAACAATCTTTAATATAATTTCATGTAATGATGCTGCTAGAAAGGTGTAGTATCAGAACTATCACTGCTTAAAATAGTATTACTTTTTTGTTAAAACAAATTTTAAAGGATAATAGTTTATATAAAATAAGAATATGATTTCCTATTTCAAATATTTCAATATTTCCAAATTCATTCGAATGAATAGTAATCATTTCAGAAAAGATTGTACTATCATTTTTAGTATTTCTATGTGTAGTCCATTATTATCAATTCGGCCTTGGGTAAAGAATTCGACAAGGCTCAATATAAAGATAATTGATTGCCAGTATTAAAGCCATCTTGGACCATTGTGTCAGTAAGAACCATTTCTATAAACTTTTCAAATTAATTTTTCTATCGAGCTCGACATTTTATTTCGAGAAGAATTTCACATACACAATGTGCAATCTTTGAATTCCTCAGGCAGCCCAAGCAGTAAATCAACCCGCAAAATGTCCGAATTCTTCCATATCAAAACTTATTTTACGAACTTGGTGAAAGTTTGACTTACACCGCCCGAGGGACGCAACGGGCATTACCACGCACCTATACCCTCGCACACGTCGAGATAGGCAAAAATATTCGATACATACTCCATTAAGATAATTCATAACTCCCCGCGTATTAGCAGTGCCGGCTAAGCGCTATAAATTTCGTCTATGCGAAAGTGAAAGCGAAACTGAGATCGCGTCCGCGCGTATATAGTAAATAAATTTACCCCGTGTATCGAGAGAGAGAGAGAGAGAGAGAGAGAGAAGATAGAGAGAGAGAGAAAAAGAGACGCGAAGCGTAAAATCCGCGAGGCGGCACGACGAGACGCAACTGCGTGCGCGGGGAGCTGCGCACATGTTGTGTGTACGCAGCCACGCCGTCGCGCAATACTTAAAAAGCGCGGAGAGTTATGGTCGACGCGCTTGGCTCGAGGCAGACTGCGCGACTGACCGCGCGCGTGTGCGTGTGTGTCTGTGTTGTGTAGCCTCAAAATCATTTCTTTGCGCTTGAGATTTATAGGCGCTTTGGAAATAAAAGTATCCACGGCATGCTTGAGATGAGGAGTAATTTTCTTTTGAGAGGTGTGTAAGCCTAGTTTAAGGGATTAATTTGGAAAATTAATTTTATGTAAATTGATTACTTTTGCACAAATATATGAGATTTTTGAAAATTAGAGCCTATTCAGTTTTTAAAACTCTACAACTGTGTTAATTATACTAAATTATTAAACATATGCTACAAGTTACAGAAAATTAACAGCCCAGTTTCTAAATTATCATACGCGAAACTCAAGATTATGCGAAAGTCGAACTGATTAGTAGGTTTTAATATGATATTTAGGTGATTAAGGGGGCACAGCACCTTTAAAATGTGAAACAAAAAAATTTATTAGGAATTTTTATTTTGATATTTATTTCAATAAGGGTTTTTTTTCCTGAAAGTATACATAAAAACCTACCAATTCGTATATTTTTTACCTTCGTTGGATCTGCTATGCCTCCATGACAAACCAGACTGTTTTCGAAGACTTTAAGCACTGTCCGTAAGATTCCAAGTCTACGCATGGATGGATTGGGCTAAAAATTTATGGAGATACTCATTATAGTAGTACTTTTTTATCGATGTCTTGATAGTAACCACGTACTCCGTACACGACGCGGACCCTGACTTTTCACTAATATAAAATCTCGGGTTTGTAATAGGACTTTAAGAGCAAAACAAAGGGGGTCTTTAAACGGGCGATTTCTCGTCCCCACCTTGTATACACACACACTCATACACATAAATTTCGTCACATCAATACGAATTTTCTTCTCACTTTCAAATCTTAGCTTCTTTCTTAACTAAGCTCTGCCATTCTGTATTTGTAACTGCACCAAGAGAGATCTCAGTGACCGTCTACAAGTTAACGCAGAAAACCTTTAGATAACAATATCGTAGTAGATTCCCAATCCATATTCCTTAAAATCCGTATACTTAAGAGTTTTTTATAACATCCTGTTTTCCTAAATTAACAGTAACGACGTAATCAAATTTAGAGTTAATCTATCATAATTTCTCAGCATGTAATAGCATGGTTTTAAGCAATAGTGAATAAGTGTAATATAAAAGCATGCTATTTTATAAAGTGTTAGTGCCTCATTGTGAGTGGGAAAAAATCAACCTGACCGTGCACCGACACTCGATGGCTGAATACGTCCAACGGAATATTCAATCGCGTTGTGTAGGATGCAGCGAGCAGTCTAGGTAAGTTACCTAGATTTAATCTTATTATAGAATTAATTATTCTTCGACCTGAAGAAGGGTGTAAGAGACACCCGAAACGTTGTCAAAATTTTCATATAAATGAAAACAATTTCGTCTACAATTTGCTGTTAGAAGCAATCTTTTAAAATTTATCAAAGTTAGACGTTAGAGTCATTTTTTAATTAGCGAATGTTCGTATGAACATCTTACATACATTTCAATAGCTAAAAATAATATTATAGATATACTATCAACATTAATTAAATACACTGTATCTGATGTATAAAGGCTCATTTGATAAAACTACAGGCATTGGGTTTCATTTGTAGGTACCAGTAAACGATCCCCAAAGTTTCATAAAAATTCGTGACCTGGACTCCGTGTACTCCCCCAGTTAGTATCATACTTATACGAAATAAGTTATGATACCACACATTTACCCGAGCATTTACCACCCTGGCTGCTGGACCTAACTGCTAACTTCAGTCTTATACTAGAAATACTAGTGCAATACAGTATGAGTGTGCATAAATATTTGTATATAAATAATGTTAATAATTTTAGTAATATTCTCTACGGTAAACCCTATCAGACTCTATGCCGAAACTCCGCTAGTATTAATTTGCATACATAATATTTGCTGTATTGACAAAGAAAACTACTACCGCGCCTAGAGGGGTGCTACTGTTCATCATCAGAAAACAGTGAAAACCATGGCCGCCACAGGGCAGTTTCTCATAAGATTTACATGGAGAGCATATTTAAAATATACGCATTAACGTTGTAAATAATCGTTGTATATATACTATATGAATGTATAGTATAACAGATGATAGCAACAAGTTTTTTTGTCACAGCTGCCCCTGCGGCGGCCATGTTTATTAGATCATTCAGAATCCGCTAGTGTCACATTGTAAATTTAAACTCCCAATAACAAATCTTATTAGTAAGAGACTCAGTTTAAGAAAGAAAGGTGGTCCGATGGACCACCTCAACGTGGGCCAATTACGTTGTAGTACCACGGTACACCGACAGATGGCGTAATAGTAGAAGGGAATTAGCCTCTTCTCAAATTTGTTGTTAATGAGCTTAGTTAAATATATAACTTTAATTAAATAAACATATACTAATTTAATTAAAAATCAGCCAATTAAAAATTTTAAAAAGTAGTTTAATTTATATTTACCTGAAGCATCCTCTTGCACGCAGCTTCTAATTAGTGTTTTATTTTGCATCACAAATGTTAAAGTGTTTTTCACGTAAAATTAATAAAATCGAAAATGTGTACAAAAATATTATTAGAAGCTTTTTTAATTTTCATCATACGTATAAAATCATTGAAAAAATAAACAATTTTTGGAAAAAAAATTAATTTTTTCGTTTTTCCATTTTTCTTTTAAGTTTAAATTGTTTATAACTTTTAACGGATTCATTTTTCAACACCGAACGTTTGTACAATAACTGTAATCATATTTAATAAATTTACGTAAAGATTAAAAGGCTAAGTAACAATATAAATATAATATTTATGAAGTTATCGCTAATTAGATTTCCAGTAGGTTGTCACAGATCAAACCACAGTAGCTTATAAGGGTTAATACAAACTACGGGATGTTGCACATTAGCATGAAAGAATATTAATGGGAAAAAACGTGATTGAATTAATTCGTTTAAAAATTGTTTTAAAAAATTATTTTAGTAAAAACTTACAGCGTCATTCGAATCTACGGGAAAAATTACTATGAAGACATGTGTCACACCTGCATAAGTGTTAATTATTTTATTATAAAATAATTATAAATACAATTAGATACAATTAGATCTAGCCTGTACCCACTACTGCCGATGGCTAAACTAGTAGTGCTAAACAAATTATTTTAACAATGTTCTTTTGCCATTAATGTTCTTTCATGCTAATGTGTAATATCCCGTAATTAGTTTTGCGATAGCGCGGCTAAGTTGGCTATAAGTGATAATGGGTTAATGTGAACAAAATTTGGGTTCCTCCCCGCTAGTATTGTATTAATTTGTTTCAATCGTTTTGTTAACATCGAGAAGATAATTTCGCTTTACTTTTAAATTTAACTTTGTGTGCGTCTATATATAGAACGTACGTTATTATTGGAGGACGTTAAACCTCCCTATTATACTAGCGAGAACCGCTATTTCATTCAATTGCTAATTCTGAGAAAATATCTCTCTGAATTGTTGTTGTTCTTGGTTGAAACAACAACGTTTCAGAAATATATTTACTCAAAATGGAAAATTAAATGAAAGAAGTGGGTTCTCGTAATGGTCGGTGGTGGATGGTTTTAGTACCATCTCAATTAAGGGGTAACACCAGTCTAAAATTTTCAAAAAATCGATTTTTTTTTACTTAAACGATACTTTGGACCTTTAAAAATCATATCCAATAGGTTTTATACAGAAATAAAATTTGTAAGAGGTCCAATTCTCGATTTTGCCGCAGCGCCTCGGAGCGCGCCTGAATCGCGCCTGACGGCTGAATCAGCCACCACGGCGCGCTCTGATTTATCGACTATGTAGTGCTCCTACCTGTCCAAATTCTATTGCTTATGATCATTGTGGTTCCTCAGAAGTCCACCAGGGTGTACTAACACTGAATAGAAGTGTGTGTGAACTAGTACAGCTGCCAAGCGACGCCGTGCAGACGCTTTATTTTCTTTCTGTACATTTTCGTTCAAATATTAATCACGTGTTTTCTTATTGTTAAAGTTTTCGAATAAACAATATGAGTTCGAGAAAAGTCGTGTATTGAGACAAAAAAACCGGCCAAGGAGGAAGGAGTAGTGAAAAAAGACCGAGAATATCAAGCCGACGGCCGCAAAACCGTTACGAGCTGGAGAAGCCAAGCCTGGAGAACGTTAGTACATCGGCTAAAAAATTATCAGATGTAAACTTCGATGATTTTGAAGTAAATGAAGCTTTCGGTTACCGAATTCTGAATTTTGTAGCAGTGTTCTCCGCGATATCGCAAGCTCTTGTATGTAAAAAATTAAAATCCAATGTAACGTTCACCGAAATTGGAAAACGAGGCTTGGGTTTAAAAATTGTGATTTCCTGTAAAAACTGTGATCAGATTACTATTCCTAGTTGTCCATTTATTGAGAAAGGATATGATATTAATCGCAGAATTGTTCTTGCCATGCGATTACTAGGAATAGGATTGAATGGCATTATAAAGTTTTGCGCCTTCTGGATCTCCCGCGGCCAATTTTTCAATTGTTTTACGATACAGTTGTTAAGAAAATTGCCATTGAAGCAGAAGCTGTTTGTAAGCTCAGTATGAAAACTGCAGCTAAAAAAGAACGTGAAAAAACTGACGATCCAAATGGCATTACTGTATCTGGTGATGGTTCGTGGAGGAAGCATGGTTTTTCATCTCTTTACGGGTTTGTTTCACTTATCGGCTGGTATACTGGCAAAGTAGTCGATGTTTTGGTGAAATCTAAATATTGCAAAGCTTGCGAATTTTGGAAAACCAAAACTGACACCATCGAGTTGAAGGAGTGGAGCCAAACTCACAAAGATGAATGCCAAGCGAACCACGTCGGCTCTGCAGGAAAGATGGAAGTGGACGCCGTCATCGAAATGTTCCAGCGCTCAGAATCTTTGCACAATTTGAAGTACGCTAATTACGTGGGCGACGGAGATTTAAAAACCTTATATTATAAAGAGTTAAGCAGTGACGATCTACTTACGCATTACTTAGGCGGCTTGACACAAAATAGCAACGAAAGTTTCAATGCGACTGTCTGGTCTATGGCTCCAAAATCTTTCTCTAGTGACAAACACGTGCTCGATACCGCAGTATATATTGCTGCAAGTATCTACAATGATGGCCTTTTAAGTGTCATGAAGCTGATGCAACACTTGGGCTTGACAATCGGACCGAACTGCTATAATTTCTGCGTGGAGGCGGACGCGCGTCGCATCAAGTTTTCCGAGAGATCCCTAACAGACGATGCCAGAGAGGCCCGGATGTCCTTAAAATCAGCCAGGAAGGAAGAGGAGGAGTCAGACATTAATAGAGATGGCCAAATGTACGGTGCAGGCATCGCCGATTAGAGGTATACAAAAATTTCAAGGATTTAAATGCTCCGAAAACTTTAAACGCGTTTTTCTCGAAACGGGTTTTTTCAAACTGGGCGCACTCATAGCTTCAACACCATTGCATGGATCGGCTTGCAATTTTTACAGTAGCTTCACAAATATATTCTCCATCGAAGTACGTAGCCGTTTTTTGATGTTTTGAAAATTACTTGTTTTATTAACAATTTACTACTCTTTTTTTTAGTCGAAAATTCATACGTTTTGTTCAGAAGTGCACAGTTTCTACAAAAATTGGAATAAAAAAAGAAAATTTTTGGTTTTTTGTTCCAGCTCTCACGGTTTTCGAGGAATTGGTGCGCCCGCGGAGTACCTTCAAAAAAATCTTTTTCCGCAGATCTGCTGTAGCGCTGCCATTTTGTACAAAAATCATAATAAAAATTTTTTTTTTCATACATTAATATGTGTTAAATGAATACTATTCCTTTTCCCATAATCCCAGAATAAATAAATCGTCAAAATTAGGCCTTTTTTCGGCCTCTAGAGTGGTGTTATCCCTTAAGTTAACTAAATTTTTTTAAATACTTTATACCGAACTTATTTTGAAAATATTTAAATTATAAGTTTAGTTGTTTGCACGAGATCTGGTGGGATCATAAAATCAGAATAACTTCACGTGCGATGAATGTAAAAATGCACAGACAAGAATAAAAAACTATATACATATGTATACACAATATATTGTGAATTATTTAGAAAGCTGCATCCGAAATTTTAATCAGTGATATCGCATCAAATTCTTAGTAATCAGCGGAAACTCAAACAAAAACTCAAGCCTATAGGCTGCGAAAGGTGGGGCGCGGGGAGCGATGAAGCGTGCGGGGAAAGAGGGGAGTTGGGGGAACTTTTCCTCACCACACCTAATGGCACACCTGAACATCCTTAATAATACTTATCATAATATTCTCATTTCTTAATAAGGAAGAGACAAAACGCGTTTTCAAATAAAAGTAAATTTCGTTGTTTTTTAGCATATCTAGTTTAAATAATGATTCGAGAAATATTTAGCCTTCTTCCAGTTCAACTAGTGCACGGCAGTGCTTATTTATAATATTTATTCTTATAATTTTTCACAAATGTCTGCCAACTCAGTGACGGCTCCTTTAATGATTCCCTGTAGAATTCATCCTCCTTCATATAATCTAACGTAACTTTAGTTCGATCGGCGAGCACGTAGTCATCGACAAGCATATCATCCATTTCGCATTCCATACAACCTAAAATCGTCGTACGATCTAGAAAGCTCATCCAGAGTAGGAACCTCCAGTCCTTTCCTCTTGAAATCATCATCATTATCGTTACTGCTCAACGTCTCCTCCAGGATCGAATGATAAAACTCAATCATCTCCCTCTCATATTTTCGACGGAAATCCCGCATCGTGCAAGTACATCAGCTGCAGAACATCTAGCGCCAGAGGAGCGTAACACGTGGTTTGAAACTCTACAAGGATGCACTAGGTAACCATGAACGCGATGTTGTTGGTCCAAAGATCGCCGTAGCAGACAACGTTGCGATGGGTCGCGGACGATTTCATAATGTCGTAAATGCGCTCAAAGCCAACGCGCAGTGGGCAAAGATTGCGACTCATCTGTTCGACGACAGCGAGTATCAATTTGTTGCAATTTGTCGTCACGCGACTCACAATTCCGGTTCGCGTGAAAACTACCACGTCGAGAGAGTCCGGGTGCCATTCGTTTAACCTTATCGGATGCTGCAAAGTAATTCATTTTTTGAAATTAGCTGTCGTGAAAGGTCTCATTAGTAGAAATCATTCCTGATCAGTACGAATCATTTCAAGCTCAAAATGTTTAATTATCGGTTTACCATATTGAATGCCAAATATCTGACAATGAATTTTTACGACTCAATCATTTTAAATTAAATTTTTTCTTTACTTTTTTGTTTTGTTATTGTATCACAATGTGCCAACAGGATCCCTCTACCATTTATAGTTTCACAAGATTCAACTGAACCTCGGATTTGAAGAAAGAGGACCAGATTATATTTATATTTTATTTATTTTTAAAGTTTAAAAATGGAATTTAATGTTTTCTAAATATATTTTATAATTTTGGTGCCTTATTATACAAAAGATATTTGTGAGAGAAAACTAAGTCATCTTAGTACCAATTTGAGTATCAAATCCACAACTTTTCATTATGAATAAGCCCCCAGTGTGTATTATTTGTGTAGGGGAAACCCGGGTAAAGTGAACACACGGGTAAAGTGAATCAAGTTCATTTTATGTATACAATAAATTATTATTTATACCCAATTTAAATTTTAATAAAAGATAATTGCACAACGACGATAGCTAAAAAATTCCAGCAACTCGTCAAGAATTCATACTTGAGGAAAGTCTGCACGAGTATTAGAGAAACATGTTGTTCGGGACGAGAATAAACTAAGGATTTTGTTAAACTAATTTACACACCATTTATGATAAAGTCTGTTATTTATTAAATACAACATTCGCCTTACTAGTATAACGCGCTTTGTAACTACCGCTCTGTATAAAGGCCAGAGTGCATCTGGTCTCTGCGTCATTATTTTTCGAGTTAGAATGAGCCGCTATACGCGCCGCCGAAAGTCGCCGCTGACGACCGCCGAAAACATACATAAGAAACTTGAGAATGTCATCGCATTTGAACTATACAGAAAGTTTTAGAGATCTTTTGCACAGGAACTTATTACACAGTTACATTTTATTATTACTAATGGATTCTATCCGTAACACATGTAGAGAACGAAAGGTTATTTGACGATTTCCCAGCTTATAATGGTGCTTTTTATGCATTGAAATATGAAATAATCCTATGCATAGACATAATCGTGGCAGGCAAAAACTTATGCTGACATGTAACGGTCATATAAACATCATGCAAAAGTAAAAAATTGAGTTAACCTTAAAGTTAGGCGGTTGGTTGGTGGCATGACTCAAGTGCTTAGATCTTAACTATTAAGACGTGCATTTTACTGTTAAGAAATATTCATTTGTCCGCATTTAAATTCACAAAACTTAAATATTATTATTATAAAGACCAAATAGTAATGATAAGCAGCAACAGTGCCTGCAGTGCAGCAGCTATTTCATAGTCTTTATGTCGGCTGTATACGTGCTTGCATCATCACTATAGCTATCATAACTAATTGCTGGGACTAGCTATCCGAAGCTGTGTAGTCCACAGCCTTGTTAATATAGTCACGCCATCTTTCCCTATTGTTTGCGTGTTGCATCCAATCCTCCTCATAACATCCTATTCCCCGTAGGTTACTTTTAATATTATCCTCCCACCTTCATGTTGGTCTATCTGGAGGTCTTGTGCCTATCGGCTTGCGTACAAGTATTCTAAGTGCTGCTAATAAAATATGAAAATTGACTAAAAGAGCTTTAATTTAATAAGCTTTGTTTCATATCAGAATATTATTTTGTTGGAAAATTATGAACAATCATTTTTGACATCATTTTTTACTGTTCATAACTTTGCAACAGAATAGTTGAAGTATATTATAACATCATATTCTTTTAATTCTCTAACTAAATTGTAGCTTGCACCTTGTAAAAAACGCCTTTGATTTTGAAAGATGTATCGGACTCAATTAGTACGGCCAATACACTTTCTTTCTTTTTTTTTATGAACTTTATACACACAATATAATTTCATCAATCGTCTTCTTATAGTGTATTTTTCAAAAATACTTGCTGTCTCTAAGCATTTAATCTGATAAATTATAAATAATAGTAATGACGCAGTACCTTTCATACTATTTTTCTGGTTTCACCAAATTTAATTGTTAATGCATTACCGAGCATGTAAACATAAACAAAAGGAGTTCTGTTCCGGACCACCCATTTGAAAGGTTACATTTTCGATGTTGCCAAAAGTTTCTGAAAATTTCTTTAATCTTAATTATTTTCCCGCAAATGCATTTTTTTAAATATTTTTTTCTATATTAAAATACATTTTCAATAAATTCTAGTTCTTACCGGAAGACCCTCTTTTTAAGTCAATAAAGTGGCAACAGTTAAGTCGGGAATAAAGTTCTATATGCAACACGGGAATAAAGTTGATATTCCCTCGGGTAATTACTACCCTCGCTTCGCTTGGGCAGTAAACCCACCCACGGGAATAATCTTCGACTTTATTCCCTTGTTAAATAATGTACTATTATAGCAACATTACAGGTGAAAGCCGTACAGTATGAACACTTTTGGTATTAACATTTTGCAGTTCTGGGTTGCCACTGCTCGATGGCTACGCCTCATCAGGTAAATTTGGTGTAAGTTGTGGTTGTAAAGCGGATCCATCGACCCAGGGCTAAATTCAGATGCATATGAAACTTTACATTATGAAAGAAAATTGCTTAAGCTTTCAATTAAAAAAAAGAGAGTAGGGGGTAAACAACCAAAATAAAGAGAAATTAATGATGAAACATGAGCTTTTCCACGCGTGGCATTCTGACGCCTTGGTTACTGACGCAGTCATTTTATAATAACTTTTAATATATAAGACAGCTGTCATTGGACAAAAATAATGTTAAAGAGTTTCAAGTGTATAAGATGAATTTGTAAGGAAAGTAATATAGGTCAACGATGAAAGTAAAATAGGTCAACGATGAAAGTTCGGAGATAATCAACAAAATTTAAAATATGACCGTATAAAACGCTGTAAGCAAAATAGGCGTTTCATGAAACACATTTATTATTTAATATTCTTTTGTCAAATAAGAAAATATTTCTTTTGGCATCAATAAGATTAAGTTTCAAGTATTTCCCCATAAGAATTTTTATTTTTCACATACAAAATTAAAGCCCCCCTGCAGGCCCAGCCAAAGTTACCGCGCAAATAACTGATTCGCCAATTTTCAGTGAGTCAACAGTTTCTTTGGAAGCTTAAAATCGTCACTTTCGTATTGGTGCTGGTTCCGTTGTTTTTTCAAAATCCTTCATTAACAAAAAATTAAAATCCCACTAAAATAGTGCGTTTTAAACATTCTATTCAACGAAGTATGTGTTAACGCAGCCAGATTTTGCCCGATAAAGAGAAAGTAAATTTATTGCAATTTCTTATTATATTTATCCGGTTATATTACATTTTATAAATTATATTGTCATGCAAATTTTGGGAAAATATTTGGATTAGTTGCATAACCTTGTACGCTAGAGCGTATTTTGTATACTTATTTATATATGTAGCTCTACGGTATACAGTAATATTTGATTCTATTATTTTCATTATCTTTTAATATCATATAAAATGGAGCTTGAAAATACATTGCGTTCAAATACACTGCTTCGACGAATTATAAAATCACACATCTGCAGTTTGTCGAGCCTCGCGCGCATGGGTGCCAAATGTTCATGTGGACTCTAAAATATAGAAGTCGTCGAACAAAAACTCTTCGTGCTGAAACGTAAATGACCGGATTATCCTTTTGTTATTCATGCTACGCGGATTAAGCAGGAGCACAAATGCGTTTATTAGGGATGCAGCGCCGCGCGCTGTTTTATTGTCTCGAGCCGGAGATGGATTCTCACGGCGGTCAAGTCTTTAACCAGTCGCCCACGAAACGCGAACATCTGCGATTTTTGTAACCACCCACGTCGATCTCTAACCAATAGAGTGAAAAATGTAAAATATGCTCCTTCTCAAAATATCTAGCTATAAGTTACAATGTATTCTGCAGTAGCAGAAAATTTTAGAATCTTAGCGACGGCGGACGGAAATACATCGTCTCTCATCTCAAAAGTAAAGGAACTTATACACTTAAACCGTTTACATTCTATAATTATTAATTTACTAATTCGATCAAATTTTTTTTTTTTTTTTAAATGGCATTTCGAACTCGAAAGTTTATCGCCTCATCTACGCAAGCCTTCCACGTTTCCCTATTTTGTGCCAACCCCATCCATTTCGCGCCTTCCCGCCCAATTTCAGTTATGTCTGATTTTACGTTATCCTCCCATCTGCGTCTAGGTCTACCAAGAGGTCGCGTTGCTTTCGGTTTTCCTTTCATTATGCGCGCTGCTGTACGATCATCGCCCATTCTTGCCACGTGCCCTGCCCATCTTAGTCTCCGTGATTTTATTATTCTGTTAATATTTGGTGACGCGTACAAATTATGTAGCTCGTCATTGTGCAGTTTCCTCCACTCTCCAGTTTCCTCATCTTTCTTTGGCCCGTATATTTTCCGCAGAACCTTATTTTCAAATACCCTAAAACGATTTTCTTCCGCTTTAGTGAGCGCCCAGGTTTCGCACCCATACAAGATTACCGGCATTATTATAGTCCTATATATCCTTATTTTGACATTTTTCGACAGTAGCTTTGACTTAAGTAATCTGTTCACAGCGTAGAAGCAGGCATTACCCGAATGAAGTCTTTTATTAATCTCGGCTTTAATTTCGTTTCGATCATTTATAGTGGTACCTAAATATCTGAATTCGCTAACCTTTTCAAAAGTGAAATTTCCGACTCTGAGATCCCCCTCTGCTTCGCGAATGCCCAGTTTCTCCATGATCATATATTTCGTTTTCGATTCGCTCACTTCTAACCCCGTGTTTTTAGCCGCATTTATAAGGATTTCCGCATTTCTCGCCACCGTTTCACCATTATCTCCCACTATATCCAAGTCATCCGCATAGCCTAAAATTTGCGTTGTTCCGTTGAGTGTTGCGCCTAGCTCGCTAGCCTGCATTTTTCTAACAACATGCTCTAGCGTCAGGTTAAAGAGTACCGTTGAAAGCCCGTCACCTTGCTTCAAACCGTCGCGTATCATGAACGATTCGGATACATTACCGCCTACTCGGACCTTTCCAGTGCTTCCGTTCAGACATATTTGAATTAATTTTACGAGTTTTTTTGGTACGCCAAGGAGCACTAGGATTTCATACATTTTGCTTCGTTTGACAGAGTCGTACGCTTTCTTAAAGTCCACAAATAGCTGGTGTATAGTTTCGCAATATTCCCACTTTTTCTCTAATAATTGTCTTATGGTAAACATTTGATCGCTCGTTGACCTGTTGCGCCGGAATCCACACTGATAATCTCCTATTATATCTTCCGCGAATGGTGTGAGTCTGGCCTGTATTACGTTTGACAGAACTTTGTAGCAGGTAGCTAAAAGTGAGATTCCCCGGTAGTTATTGCAGTCTGTTTTATCTCCCGTTTTGAAGATCGGTATGATGATGGATTCTTTCCAATTTTCTGGTATTGTTTCATTTCTCCAAATAGCACATACTAGATAAAAAATTTTAGATGTAAGCGCGGTGCCTCCATATTTAAGTAGTTCAGCTGGTATAGAATCGTTTCCTGTAGCCTTATTGTTTTTTAGCTTTTTGATCGCGGCCTCTACTTCTTTGTAGGTCGTTTCGTCCATATGGAGTTCAGCAGTGTGGATTTCGTCTCCCATTTCCTCGGAGTTTTCATGCACGTTTAATAACTTATCGAAATAATCTTTCCATAATTTCAATAGTTCATTTTCGCTTGTCACGAGGTTCCCGTCCTTATCCTTCATTAACTGCGATCTACTCTGAAAACCCTTCCTAATAGCGTTTATTCCTTTGTACATCTCGCGCGGGTTATTTTCCCTACTATTAGTTTCTATTTTTCTAATTTCATTTTTCTGATACTCGCGCTTCTTGTTTCTGTAAATCACACGTATTTGCTTTCTTATTTCATGGTATTCTTCTACGGCCCTATCGCTTTCATTGTGTACACTATCTAATTTAGCCTTCTTGCGCCTTTCAAACCAGAGTTCGCACTCTTCGTCAAACCATGGTTTGCTCTTCGGCCTTTTTTTCTTACCCAGTACTTTGTTCGCGGCCCCTTTTATAGTTTTTTCGATAGCCCCCCACAACCTGTTCGGATCGTCATCTACTCCCGTCTGTTCATCCGTTTCCTCGAGCGCCTGAAATCGGTTGCTAACTTCTACTTGGTACTTGATTCGCTCTATCCCGCTTCGTAGTTTTCCAATATCAAAGGTTTCTACTTTGTTCGCTCGCTTACTATTTTGACCGGCTACTAATCTGGCTCTTAATTTGGCCACTACGAGATAATGATCTGAGTCGCAATCCGCCCCCCTATAGGTCCTTACGTCGAGTACATTCGTGTGGCGCCTCTTATCAATAAGAAAATGATCGATTTGATTGTGCGTGGCCCCATCCGGCGATGTCCACGTTGCCTTGTGTATATCCTTGTGCTTGAAGCACGTGGTCTTGACTATAAGATCTTTTGCGGCTGCGAAATTTATGACCATAATACCGTTATCATTGCTGGTTTCGTGCAGACTTTCTTTGCCTATGGTGGGCCTAAACATTTCCTCTCTCCCTATTTTAGCATTGAAATCCCCCACTACTATTTTGGTGTCGTAAGACGCGAATTGGTCGATTAATTGCTCTAAAGTTTCATAATAAAGATTTTTGACTTGTTCCTCTTTGTCCTCCGTGGGACAGTGGACGTTAATAACCACGTAATTATACCACGCTCCGTCGATGATGATATACGAGAGTCGGTCATTCACGAAATTGCAACTTTTAACGGAATGTATGATGCTTTTGTTAACAACAAATCCGGTGCCTAGAGAATGCCCGCTCGCGCCCCCATATAAGAAGGTGAAGTTACCGGATCCTAGCATCGCGTTATCTTTCCATCGGGTTTCTTGTATTGCTACCAAATCTAAATTGTACCTCTCAGTTTCATTTATGATTTCCCGGAACGCGCCTGCTCTGTGTAGACTGCGTACATTCCAGGTTCCCACCCTCAAGTTTCTTTTCGTTTTGGTTTGGTTTTGTTTTCTTTGAGCCATGATAGTAAGTTAAACCCGCGCGTTTTGGATCCTGTTCCGATCGCAGGTGAGTCCATCCGTCTAGGGGTGATAACCCTCATACCTCCCTAGAACTAAGTATGAGAGCTTTCTGACTTTGGCGAGGACACAGTCAACTCGTCGTCAGACACACTCGGTTTCATTCTCATATCCTAACGCCCCCCTGCAAGGCAGCGCGCCTTCGCTGGCTTCGTTGCCATGTAAGACCAGGTGGCGAATCATTCTACACATCCCCTCTCAGGGCAGTTGTCATCGCTCCCGCATCCTCCACGACAGCAGGATTTTTGGCCCATTTTTTGTTTGAAATGTGTGGTAAAAGAGATAGATTACAGAGTAAGGTAGAAGAAGAAAGTAAGATAGGAGATTTTGTATAGTGTTTGTAGTTGTTGCGGTGCTTGCGTAGTGTTTCTAGATGAATGCGTTCGCCAGTGCGGGCTCATCACACCCACGCCTGGGCCTATCGGCTGTCCGCGACTGCTTATTCGCTTTATTCGCAGCTAACCTCTTTCTCAGGGGTCGTTCCTCTATCCGCAACCTGAGGACGCGCTGTGTAGTGGTGATAGGCACCCACCCGTCCGCTCTGGACGACTACGCCCAGGACCCACTTAGGGTAACGGCGTTGCAACAGAATTCGATCAAATATGGAATAAAAATGAATATCAAATAAAAATAATATACTACTACGGGGGCTACGCCTGTTTACAAAAATGGCTTGTGAATTTAAGAAGGTTTTGTTACGTATTAAACCATTGCAAAAAGAGAAGTTTTTCAAAATTGCTTTTTCATATACAGGGCGGTCGTAATTAGATCATATCGATCGGTTCTAAAAGAAGTGACTTATATTACACATTATTTGAAATAGTTTTGTAGACTCTATTAAATACGAACAGATTTTCATAGAAAGATTTGAAACCGCAGTTTTAGCATCATCAAAATGATGATTTTAAATAAATAGTTACACCAATAAAATTATTAAAAGTTATAATTTAAACTATTTTATAATTGTATGACTTCAAAGTTAGTGTAAGAAATTACCTAAAAATACAAGTTTCCTAATTGTAACGCGTAAGATAAGTATTTTCTCTTAGTGTTTCCCCTAATTAGAACATATACATGGTGTCTAATTAGAGCATAGGACATGTACTGAGTAAAAGTATTTCGGATAAATACAGGGTGATCGTAATTGGAACACATACACGGCAAACGTAATTAGGACATACAGGGTACTCGTAATAGGGACATATACAGGATACCTGTAATAAGAACATATACAGGGTGTATGTAATTAGGACATATACATGGTGTCCGTAATTAGGGCATATACAGGGTGTCCCTAATTAGGGCATATACAGGGTGTCCCTAATTAGGACGTGTAATCCTGGATGGAGGGGGGGGGGGGCTAAATTGAGAGGGAGAGGCTAATTTGACTGGAAGTAAAAATCATGTAATCCTGGATGAGGAGCGGCTAAATTCATGGGAACTACTAACTTGACCGGAAGTAAAAATCCTGGGATCCTGTATGAGGGAGAGCTAAATTGAGGGGGCACTAATTATGAAATCCTGGATGAGGGTGGGCTGAATTGAGGAGGGGCTAGTTGGACTGGAAGTAAAAATCGTAGAATCCTGGATGGGGCGGGGGCTGATTGGACCGAAAGTAAAAATCCTGGCATCCTAGATGAGTGGAGCTGATTTCTGAAACGTCGGCGAAGGTGAAATTTTTTTAATAATATAGAGAGATAATATAATATAGTAATATTCAAAAATGAATATCGATAATATAAAGAGTAATATTCAACAATGAATATCGTATTTAGTCAATTTGTTTTCAAAATACTATAAACAAAGTCTTACAGGACTATAAGATTCAGTTTACAATACGTCGTTCCAAGTATTTGTAAAGGTACCCTTGAAATATGTGTTGAACACTTTATGTAGTGGTATTATAAATTATTCCAATATTTACTACAAATTAATTAGAAGACAGTACATTACTTTTTCTCGTACTAATCACATAACATGCAATATAATATAATCAAAGATTTTTAAGTCAGAAAATGTCAGATTTTTTTAAAACAATTTGGTTAATATAGAACATTTATCTGTAGACAAACAATTACTGTAAATAGATCGAAAAATATCTGTGAAAAATGGTTGAGAATGGATATAGTTACAGCCCTCTATTCATATCACAAGTTTCAAATTGATTGAGTAAAACGAAAATTATTCTAAATTTGACTAGAAATTTATATCTTAATCTACTTATATAAAAAATATCATAAATAAAAAACTTACAGTCCGACCTAATCATGTGCATAAAAATCACAAACAACATTGTAACAGACAGTAAACTTTCAACAGGATATCATCTACGCATAGATTACAGATAATATAGCAAGCATTCCCCTATTTACATTATTATCACATTACATCCTACTCTGCAGTCATCGTAACTTCATTACTTCATCATCTATGGCACGTATTCCTCATCGACAATACACTTGCAAACCAATAAAAAAAGGAATCCACTTCTGAAAATCATTCCATCCTCACCGATAAGACTTGCTTCCCTCTCGTCTTCCCGTGCCCTCGCAGTTAGCATAAAACAAACTCTCCGTCTCTCTCCCTCGCCGATCGGGCGCAATATACATGGCCGCGAGGCAAAACGGACGCCGTATATAGTAGTCGTGGTTGCGATCACCGCGTTGATAAGATATGCAGCCGCTGCCGCGCGTCGGGTGACAAAGGGCCGAAGAAACGCCCCCACGTGTATGCGTATGCGTACTGCGCGCGGTGCACCGCTGCTCGCGGGGGCGTGCATATTAAAATGGACCCTGGTTCGCGATCTCTCTCTTTCTCTCTCTCTCTATGTAGCATTCTCGCTCTATGGACGCAGATTAAAATGAAGGGAGAGGGGAGAGGGTCTTCCGTCCGAAGCTTGTTTATGGCCTGGTGAATCGGTCTTTCGAGAGAAAGACGAAGGATGGAAATGTTGTGGAGGAGAACGGGGATAACTTGCGCAATGCACTCGCATGAGTGTCTTGAGCCTCAAATTTACACTTATGTAGAGTGGCTGATCAGGTGCATTGGAGATATAATATAATATATGCATAGTCGAATTTTGAACAACATTTTAAACATGTTATTTAAAAAGACATTTGATTTTTTATTTTACTGAAAGGTTTCGAAATTGTTATCAAGTGATTAAAGACATTCATCGGCTACTATTGTACTGAAAAAAAATTTCTTTAAAATTTTTGTATGTAAATAGTATAATGATATTTATAATCCTTAAAACTTTCAGAAGGTCTTACGGTACCAAAAAAAAATTATGTCTATTCTCAAAGATTGACATTTAAAGTAAACCACAAAAGTTTTAGTATATGCTACAAGGAGTCAAATTACTGTCGAAAAAAAATTTACTGCGTACACGTTTCTAGGTGATACGAGCAACAAATAGTACATTATGCACCTCTGGAGTACAGTAGGCAAGCATGCACTGTGTGAAATGCCGACCTCGCTTCGCTCGGTCGGCAACGTCACACAGTGCGTCCATTGCCCACTTTACTCCCTTGATGCATAATGTACTATTTGTTGCTCGTATCACCTAGAAACGTGTACGCAGTAAATTTTTCGCAATAAAGATAGTATTGCCAATGGTAATATCTTGTGTTGCGTAGGAGCAAGATTTTGATATTTTACAACGGTAAAATTGTAGTATTATTATATATTGAACAACATTGAAAGTGAGAAAGAGAGAGGGAGAGAGATAGAGAAAGAGAGAGGAGAGAGAGAGAGAGATTATCCCAAGCGCCGAATCATCAGAGCCCAGATGTTTTCGAGATTTGTTTCGACTGTTATCAACGGATCTGTGGTAATCAACTTCACTACATCATAGAAAAATAAAGACAGAAGATGTGTGCATGTATGAGTGAGAATTGAAATCAATCGTAATACTATAAACTAATTTATAATCGACCCACGCCCTGATCAAAAATATATTTTTGAATATTTTATTTAAACTAAAATTTTGATTTATTTATTTACAACCTGTAACAGAACTTGTACATTTATGAAAATCAAAAAATGCTTCTGTTAATATTCAAACAATATGTATATGAACATGTGTGTGAAGTTTCAGATCGATTGGTTACAAACTGAGATGCGTGGAACCCGTTGAATCTTAAAATTATGAGATAAAGCGAATCAAAGTTTCTGAAATAATGCAGTTTTAAAATTTATTTGGTTAATCGAGTGTCTGAAAAATTGTTGCCGTATTCTTCTCACATATACAAAGCAAAGTAGATAGTAAAAAAAATGTTTTAAGCCTCTAAGTACTTTTCCACCGTAACTTGAATTGACATTACAAGGCAGAAATATTTATTTTTTTAGTCATAAATTTATCATCACATGTTAATTAGTCAAAAAATGGCGAATTCAAACATTACGAATATTTTTTACTTGTAATTAGTTTTTTATGAGCAACAAAATTTAGTTTTGAAGGTATATATGTCTGGGAAACAATTCTTAGACTTTTAAAACAATACTAAAATTTGAATAATACATTATGCAACAAGGGAATAAAGTCGAGTGTTATTAGCCGTGGGAATAGTCGGCTTTATTCCCATGTTGCATATAGAACTTTATTTCCGACTTAAACTGTGGCCACTTTATTGATTTGAAGAGTGGGATCCACGGAAAGAGAAATAAATAGTTCAAAATTGAAAAAAGAGAGAAAGCTAAAGAAACTGAACTTTATTTTATTTCCTGCAAATTTACTTTATTTCCCGCAAATTTATTTTATTTCCTGCAAATTTACTGTATTTCCTGCAAATTTACTGTATTTCCTGCAAATTTACTTTATTTCCTGCAAATTTACTTTATTTCCGCATAAATTTGCGGGAATAAAATAAAAGAGGGAATAAGACGATACTTTCGTCCCTCTTTTCAGGACAATAAAGTGGCCATTATAGTTAAGCCTGGAATAATAGTACATTATGCAACAAGGAAACAGTCTACTTTATTCCCGTGTTGCATATAAAATGTTATTTCCAATTTAACTGCAGTGGCCACTTTATTGACTTTTATTGAAAATTTATATTAATATAGAAAAAGTAGTTCAAAATTGAACAAAAGAGAGAAAGCCAGAGAAACTGAGAAATTACTTGATTCCCGCATTTGCGCTTTTGTCCCGCTTTTTAGGTCAATAAAGTGGCCTGTACGACTAGGTTGGGAATAATTTTTTTTTATCCAGTGTAACTGGGCAATTCAAGTGAACGGGTCAAAATACTTTAATATCAATCTTTAAAAATTAATATCTCGCTTTTTAGTGCAGCAAGGTCCTCTCGGAATGCCTGGGTTTGTATACAACATTAGTATTTACATAAAAGACAGCCAAACTCTGATGGGCACTGTGAAACGACGGAACCGAGCAGAATAAGCGCTGTGAACGACCTAACGTAACTGATCCACCAATCGGGCAAGAGGGGTCGACCTCACCTAAAAATGCAACTATGAATCGTAGCAGTATTTTTTAACAGTGGCCCTTTCCGTTTTTTAACAGTGCTCAGACTTTTATTGTAGTAAAATTAAATAAAATGAAGAAAAATTGAACTACATTATAACTGCAGAATTTTACATTGGATCATTGTCCTGTAAATGTGTGAGATTATTATTATTATTATTTACAGTAATTAATGCAAACAATTTTTTTTTTACTTTAATATTTCTGAAATAAAAAATATGTACGAGTAGAAGAAATGCCAAAGTATCATTTAGGTGACTTCAGAAGAAAAATAAAATTTAATAACTGTTAATTGTAACAAAAATTCTACCAATTTGGTTAAGTTAAAGGGCACAGTAACTGACAAACTCATCCTAATTCGTATCAAACATTTTGAAATAGTATAATCTCATTGCATAAAAAATGTCTTCTATTGAATCCTATTTAAGTATTTCGTAAATGTTCGATACGAATTAGCTTTCATCATGTGTATAAAATATGTATACATACATACCTACCTAGCCGGTTGCGAAGGTAAAAGATGGAAAGAAAATTTTAGTTCATAATACAATAAACCGGGGTGACTTTGTGCCAAATTTAAAAATACTATCTTATACGTTATACACTCGCAAATACGCAAAAGAAAATTCAGCGTAGATCTATTATGAAGGTTAGGTTCTCTAGAAACAGAATGTACGACTAAAGATATTTTTAATCGTAATTATTATTTATGTCTATCTCTCTTAATAAATTAAGTTTTTTTTACCGTTTTTAAACTTGAAAACTTTACTACCCCTACACTAATTCAAACTTCCCGCTGTTCCGTCAATCGTTTTTTTATTGGTAAAAAAACTATTACATTCAGTCTCCTTAAAATAAAAACTATTTCTTAAATCAATCTTAATTAATTTATATACCATTATTTTAGCTTAGGTATAAATTATTAATCATATGGCTTAAACACCGGGGTGACTTTGGCCACCATGTTTTTGAATTTTCATACTACGACACCGTAATAGAAATTTTTTTATTCTTGGAATAAGTTCTATAGGCTGCTATCATAACGTGAGCATTTTATTTATGTCGGTAGATATGATATAATAATAAAGATACGTACACGAATTTCCAAAGTTGCTCAAAATCACCCCGGTTTACGGTACTTTAAATAATAAAAAATGAAAAAATGGAAGTATGAAAAAATTAATGAAATTGATAACTATATATACGTACACCGAAAAAGTAAGCTTTAAGATAATGATAGAATACAAGAAATCATGAAAATAAACGCGTTTGTACAAGTTAGTCTCGCTCTCCCCTGTAACGGCGTTGCACTGTGGTGCACTTGACTGTAGTTCTCAAATACTGTTTTATTTATTTTATTGTGTAGCTAAATCTTGTTAATTGAATTTCGCAAATCATACAAATTAATATACTATATGGGAATAATTCAGTATTGAATATGAATTCAAGAAAAAATTCGATATCGTAGCCGATCTATTGCTTGATATATGTTTATGTTTGCTTTTCCTTTGTAATAATACTATATCCTGGTTTCTTTATCGCAAATATTATAAATAAGAAAACCTTTCTATATTCATATTATATATAATAGATTTTAATAGTAAAATGTATTTCAGTAAAGATATGGTACTTACAGATTTGATGAACGAGGAACATTTCGAGTGATGTATACACACAAGTAATACGAAACATTATCTACAATTTTTGGTAAAAACTAGAAACTCACAAAACTTTACAATTACAATTACTACAACTTTAATACCGATTACTAAAGATTTAAAGAATTGTAAGTAAATTCACTGCTCAAAACTCTTTTTTTTTCTTCCAAGAGGTATCCGCTTCAAGCTACGTCCTCATTCAAAACTCTTTAAAACGCACTTCTAGATTGTGTACATACCGCCATCTTACCCTGATTGATGAAACTGATAGCATCAGCTGACTCCTACTCAGCGAGTACATCACGATTCACGTGGCGCCATCTGTCAGCTGCTTTACTCAGTTTTTGCATAGAATTCCATAATTATCGGCTTTTCACTGTTCAAACGGTGCTGTCGATGTAAACAAAAAGAGCAATCATGTCATCACACGTTTGGTGAAAATTGATATTTCTTGTACATATTTTGTTATTTATATAGTATTTTCGTAGATTGTAAAATGTTCCCTTTAAGTTCACAAAAGAAGTATTGGCTGTACAGCGATGAAAATGATATTGCGATTTTGCGAGAGGAGGCAAATGCCGAATTTATTGCTAAACATGGTGCAAACATGACAGTAAGTTTACTGGTCTGTTTTATAATTATGTACTTGTACAGTGTCAAAGTTGAAATGTAATGTTTTAATAATATTACGTAGTTTGAGAATTGATCTATTAATATTAAAATTCAAGTAAAAGTTGAGGTTATGTAAAGCAAAACTGAATATAAAAATTTGTAAATAATAGTTTTATTTTTTTTTATTTAGGAAGAAAAAAGGGAAAAACATTTTCTATCGGTGACAGAGGAAAGAGTTCTCCAAAGATTCTATGAATCGCAACTCAAAGAGTTTTGTAAAAGATTTAATCCACCGATGCCTAAACCAACAATCGCAACAGCTCTGCACTATTTTAAAAGATTTTATCTTCGAAACAGTGTCATGGATTATCATCCAAAAGAAATTCTGGTTACCTGTGTGTACTTATCTTGCAAGGTAAATAAGTGCTCATTGGTACTTAATTTTCATACAAAGTATAACTTTGAACATTTATTTGTTGATTACACTTTTATTATATTTTTAGGTTGAAGAGTTCAATGTATCAATATCACAATTTGTAGCGAATATCATGGGAGACAGGGAGAAAGCTACCGACATCATACTTAATAACGAGCTTCTTTTGATGCAACAGCTGAATTATAATTTAACGATTCATAATCCATTCAGACCAGTAGAAGGACTTTTAATTGATATCAAAGTATGTACAATGTATTTATTTTTCATATTTTATTTTATATAAGGAAATATAAAAGTATAAATGAGTAATAATATTTATTAATTCAATATAATCAATATTTCTAGACGAGGTATCCAGCCATAGACAATCCAGAGAAGTTAAGACCATATATAGATGAATTTTTAGAAAAAGTATTTCTTACCGATAGCGTCTTACTTTACGCTCCCAGTCAAATTGCATTAGCAGCAACGTTACATGCAGCTTCTAGTATAAATGCTAATTTAGATAATTATGTGACAGAAATTTTATTCTCAAGGGAACATTTGACAGCAATTGTTGAAGCTGTGAGAAGTATGTTTGAATAAATTGACTAGCATTTTCAAAAGGTGTTACTTTATGGTAATTTTGTTATTTTCTAATATTCTTTTCAGAAATAAGGTCGATGGCAAAATGTGTTGAATCTCCACCTAGAGATCTCGTAAAAACGTTAGAGAAGAAATTAGAAAAATGCAGAAATCAAGATAATAATCCTGACAGTGAAGTGTAAGTTTAATAAAAGATAACTATTAAATGACTTAAATATAACTTTTGAATAATTCAATTTTCTTTTTAGCTATAAACAACGAATGAACGATTTGCTTGATGAGGAAGATGGTATGATGGATAATGAAAAGTATGCCAAAATAGTTCAAAACCAGGCTGATCACGATGAAAAAATATTAGGAGTTACCAAAGTATTATCACCTCCTGCCACATAGAGTATTGATTACTCTCATGTTATTTACCATAAATAATAAAATAATTAATTATTTTCAATAACATAACTTTGCATATCTCGTATTTAACATTATTTATTATTGTAGAATAAGATTCATAATCTTACAAATACATAAATTCCAAGATAAATTTCTATTAAAAAATATCACAGTACGAAAGATTTATCAAATTTGGGAAAAATATTTAATATTTTTTTTATCATTCAACAGTTTTTAGTTCTTATAACATAAAATATTCTTAAATTAACGTTCATTTACAGTACAAAATTAGTTACAAATTCACTTATTGATTATGGATTTGGATGCCTATAGTCTAATCGTTGAGATAGGTTGTAATTCGTCTGGCCAGTGGAGCTATTTTGAAAAATAGCGCTGTGCTGTCCGTTCGATAGATTGCTAGGCAAAGGCTGAATTACCGGCAGAGTTGGCGAAATAGTCTGCAGCGGAGAAAAATGCGTCGGTAATAAAGAAGCTCCCGGCTGTGGATGCCCAGGATAGTTGAAAAACCTGTGCAAATAATTATCATGCAAATTAATCAAACAAATTTCGAGAAATTGACTGTATGTTGGAAAACAAAAACTACCATAATCGATCTCCTACGAATATTGGTCTTGGAGCATGGATTCCCAGGCTAGAATAATATTGCTGCGCCAGAAGTTCAACGTCATTCGTGTATTTCCGCTTCCATTTAGTTCGTCGATTTTGAAACCATATTTTTATCTGTAAATTTCAATATAGCATTATTATGTAATAGCTGTTAGGCATGTGCTTACATAATAATATTTTTATCAGACAAATATAATACATTATAACAAAATTTTAGAATCTTAATAATAATTTAATGTTTATAAATTTGATAAAGCACTGTTCTATTATAAAATTCTCAAATTTCGATTTTTGGTTTAATTTTGCTCGTTGCTGTGTCTATGAGTGTAAATTGCAAATTGACCTACACAGGCCTCGGTAGCGCAGTAGGCAGCGCGTAAGTCTCATAATCTTAAGGTCGTGAGTTCGATCCTCACCCGGGGCAAATTTTTTGCTTTTGTCACAGCGATACGTATTACTTGGTTGAGTACGTCTAAGAATTAATTTTATTTTAATATTAAAAGCAATAAGTAGTACACAATTGAATTTAAGTAATAAAAAAGATAAAACTTGTGGGTATAATATTCGCATATATAATGTACAACTTTAATAGACCAAATAGTTTTGATGAAGTGTAAAGTATTAATTAATTTAAACTAAAATTTAACTTTTTCAAAGAGACAATCAATACAAGCATAAGTAGGTATACGTAAAGTTTACGATGTAGGTAATACTAAAAGTATACGTACAATTACACAAATGTAGGTACATTTCGATAATTAGAAGTACTCTGTATACGAAACTTGTCTTATATACTTCGGGTCGTATTTACTTATACAGATATTCATACCATTAGTATTACATCGCAAACTTTAAGTAAACAATATCAAAGTATTATTAGTATAAGTATTTCTAAAACTAACTTTTAATTTGATATAACTTTTTTTTAATAAAAGTAATTCTCTATTTTCTTTCTTCAGAGTGCAATTTTCTTTAAATTATACTTTTTCATTATCACTCCAAATATTTATTTATATATATAATACTATAAATAATTATTGTCTAAATAAATTATTAATATTTTGGATCTAAGAGACGTCTATTTTGAGGCGTTTGCTACGAATAAAAATATCAACACAAGTTCAGTTAGATTTTTGAATAATTTGCTATAAATTAATAACATTCATACAGACGCAGATAACTTTATGAGAAAATGTTTCAGCCAATGTTACGATTATCCTAAATTCTATAGATTTCAAGAGGGCACAAAATAATGATTTAATTATGTGAGTAGTGTATTTCATACAGTGTACTACATCTATTAGACAAAATCCTCTTCTTTACGAGAAAAATTTGATTGGCAAAAATATTAACAAATGAGCTTTTGCATAAAACATAAACTTGCGCTAAAAAGTATCTAATTTCAAGCTCGATCTTTCAAAAATATTTGCGCTATATAGGATACTAAATAATTGGAATTAAATAATCGATTTAAAAACATTATAAATTAAAAGAAATAGATAAAAAATGAAAACAGTAAGTTGTACCTAGTTTGGTCAAAGACAAGCCGTTCTTTCGCTAGCATTATAGCTCTACGCCAACTTGTTATAAGTATAGTAAATGAGAAAATTAATTGGCGCCTTTGCAGGATTTATTTAAAGGAAATAAAGAATATCATGCAGAGTATCATGAAGAGTATCATGAAAAAATGTTTAATAGGTAGTTTTCGATACGTATTTTGTGCTAAGACAAAATTCTTTGTCTTATATTTTCCATTTATCAGAAATAATTATTAAAACCTATCTATCATATTTAGGCGCTCGACATTATCAACTGCGAAGTTGATGTTGTCTAAAATAAAAGACGTTAGTGCTGCATATCCTAAATCTCCGGATTATGATTACACCAATTTTTAATTTCGATTGAATTTTCATAATAAATAAAGCATTGATTGATTTGATCCCAATGCAAACTCTATGAAAATCAACTTATTTTAAAACACGATGTCCACGGTATATAACTGATAAGAGCATAAAGGATTCATAATACCTCAAGTAATTAAAGAAGAATTGTTTTCTTATAAATTGAAAAATATAATAATAAAGAGAATTTTCTTAATTCTTACTGAATGTCTGATAAGATATTGATTTTTTCACTTGTTTAATCGAATATGACCCTCTTATTTAATGTTTCACTTCATTTACCCAGACTAAACTTCTTTTTCACTAAATATGTCTAACATTTTTTCTAACTAGTTTACACTCGCTTCTCGTTTTCCTTTTACGCCCGCTCGTTCCGTCAATAGAAATGATAATAAAACTGGCCTAAACTTGGTTTGTGGAAATCAATACATATATTACAAAATATATAGTGTGCACGGGCAGGAAGTGCGTCTTTTTGAACTTGTGTTTGCAGTACTCGTCTCCGGCTCGTGCTAACTCGCCTACGACTCGTATTGTAAACTCACACTCGGTCTAAAAGCACACTTCTCGTCCTTGGTACACAAATAGTACATTATTCAACAAGGGAGTAAAGTCGAACATTATTCCCGCAGGTGGGTTTGCTGCCCCAGCGAAGCGATGGCAGTAATCACCCGAGGGAATAGTTGATTTTACTCTCGTGTTACATATACAACTTTATGTCCATCTCAACGAAAATGGCCACCTTTTGTCCTGAAGAGTGAGACGAAAACTACACTTTTTACCCGCAAAAATGATTAGCGGGGAAAAAGTGACTTCACTAGAAACTAGTCCAATTTCATCAAGTTCTACCAATAACCCCGATTTTCGATTGTCTTTTAACAATATAGTCATTTAACAGTCCATTAGTCCCGCTTTCCAAGTCAAAAATTGGCCACAGTTGAGATGGGCATAAAGTACTATATGTAACTTTAAACGATTGTATTCCCGAAAATGCATTAGTAAAGAAAATTTTCGGGAATTAAATATAGGAGCGAATAAACATCTACTTTTGTCCCTCTTTTCAGGTAAATAAAGTGGCTATTATAGTTAAGTCGTGCCTAATAGTACATTATGTAATAAGGGAATAAAATCGAAGATTATTCCCGAGGGCGGGTTTACAATGGAATGTTCGACTTTATTCCCATGTTGCACATAGAACGTTATTCCCAACTAAACTGTGGCCACTTTATTGACATAGAAAGAGGGACTTCCGGTAAAAACTAGAATTTATTGAAAATGTATATTAATATAGAGAAAAATAATTACAAAAAGAATGCATTTACGGAAAAAAAAATTTGCGGAAAAAAGTATATATGCGGGAATTATGAGCTACGTTAGTCCTGCAATTGAGGTCAATAAAGTGACCATTACGGTTGAGTTGGGAATAAAAACTTTTTTCACCCGCTATATCGAGCGTAAAGTAGATTTTCGAAAATAAGCTCCAAGATGGTTCAGTAGGTCTAAACACTCTAGTAGGCTGAATTTATAGTCTAATAAGCGTGTGTTTGCACTGAGTCGAAGAACGGCCAAATTTAGTTCCGCTTCATAAGCATAAAAAAATACATTATCAATACATGTTTGGCAAAAAATACGGCGTGCATTATGGGGGAGAAGCCTTTTTCACCCGTGTGCGGTTTGCAATACGAGTCGAAGGCGAGCATGCACGAGCCGAAGACGAGTGCATATTGCGAGCTAAAGATGAGTATTATAAACACACATGGGCGAAGAAGGCCTCCCCCCCATAGTAGTACACGCCGTATTTTTTGCCAAACATATATTGCCAATTTTTTGCCAAACAATATAAAAGCTTTTTTCTCCCCCATGGTACACAATATACTATTAATGTACATGTATAATCAGTCGACAGTATATCCTCATAGAGGAAGCTTTGTGATGGTAAAAGTAAAGTTTTGCTAAAAACATGTTAGAAACATGTTTTGAGATACTGGGAATCAAAATACACAATTTTTAGAAAATGTCTATGTATTTGTGTGTGTGTGTGTGTGCGTGCGCGCGTGTATGTGTGTGTGTGTGTGCGCGTGTGTGTGTGTGTGTGTGTGTGTGTGTGTGTGTGTGTGTGTGTGTGTGTGTGTGTGTGTGTGGCTCAACATTACTCTGAATATTCACGGTA
Source organism: Gastracanthus pulcherrimus (assembly GCA_949152435.1). Classification (NCBI taxonomy): domain Eukaryota; kingdom Metazoa; phylum Arthropoda; class Insecta; order Hymenoptera; family Pteromalidae; genus Gastracanthus; species Gastracanthus pulcherrimus. The sequence continues at coordinate 91,147,510 of OX424572.1, forward strand.
AAAATTAATGTTTCGGGGCTCTCTTTTTGTGTCTTTTTTTAAAGAAGGTGGCTCAAAAATATTTTTCTTTGTTTTTTAATGCGTTTCTGTTTTTATCTTTTCTTTTCGATTTTTGAGTTTTAGTTTTTCGGAATTTTTTATAGTTTAGATAGTGTCATAAGTCGTCCTTCATAGCACGGCGTTTATCGACCTGGCTACGCTCGGGCGTAACCGCACGGTGCGATAATGGACTACTCAGGGCACGGATAGGCGTGACAGCGGACTTAGGGCAGGCAGTGCTATAAAATAGTATACGATACTCGTGTCATAAGTCGTCCTTCATAGCACGGCGTTTATCGACCTCACTACGCTCGGGCGATAATACCCGCCGTGCTGTAAAGGACTACTTAGGTCACACGTAACGTAATGTACTATTAAAGATTGATTGACTCGTTTTGTTTATACCAATTTTTTGATTTTTGGATTATTGAGTTTTAGTTTCTCGAGTTTTTTGGTATGTTAGAAACATTATGATCGATTTAGTATAAATCATTAAAAAGAACATATAATTACCGATCTTTTACCACCACAAATTTTGGATAGGCTCTTTCTCTTCTTTTGTTATACACGAGAAAAGTCATATTTAGTTAAATGGTTATATCTCCAAAATCTATGATGGCAAATCGTTCACAAAATATTAGATGATCAGGAATTCAGTGAATTTACGTATTAACATTAGATTACATTTAATTTAAATATTTAAATGATTTTAATAAATTGGGTACAGAGAAAGAATTGCTGTGATGAGGATTATTACCTATCATTCTGTAATATTAGTAAAAGAATTATCCTTTGTCAAACAATCAATGATAAAAAGCATACCAATTTTGAGCTGTTATTTAGAAAGAGATATAGCAAATTAAAATGAATTTATTAGTTCAAAGAATTTCATATTGGAACAATTAATTTAGTTTGAGGAAGCTAAGTGCCAATGGATTGGAAGCAATTTTTTTATCTAATGAAAAATTCGTATATGATGGGATTTAATCACGTAGGAAGAAATGGTTATTGAATAACGATAATAAATTACCTAGTTTTATAGGTATTGTCGGCTTTAAGAAGAGTGTAGGTGCTTGAGAGTCTGACACAACGTAGGTGCGAAAGATATTGTACCTGATGTATGTATACTAAAATTATAAATTATAGAGAGATATACAAAAGGTAAGTAAGTATTTTAAAGTTTAATATTACATAATGAAAAAAATTTTACATGAAATATAAATTATTATAAAGTACACGTACAGGCATGAAATATGTTATTTACGTTATTGATTATAATAAATAATTTATTTCTTATCAACTGTAGGGAAAATTGTACATCTGAAAATGTTTGTTTAGTCACTAAAGTTCTTTTGACACGTTAACTATGGAAATGGAAACAGAAACAATTATTTAAAAGATCTTTTTAGAAATGATCTTAAAAAATATTGTTGTTATTTACACATTAATAATACTAATGCTGAAATATGCTGAAAGTACAATTGAAAATAAACTTATTGGACCAATAAAGAACGATAATTTATTAACAGTAGCAGTAAGTTATTTTTAGTTTCATGCACTAATACCCAATTAGTTTAATTAACAATTAATTTTTATTTGAAGGGAAATATCATAAAACGGTGTTTCAATCAAACATATGAAGCAAACATAATTTTTAGTAATGTAACTGATGACAACATTGTTCTTTTAAAATCATTATTTTCCTCATTTATAACTGTGAATTCATTTGGTACTGACTACAATGCGATTCTCAAACATAATCGTTTTCAAAATTTTTATGTTTTGAATGAAACGATTTTTAGTAGGAAAAACTATCCTGCAGCAACGGCTATAATAAGTGTTTCATCGTATATGATTTTCTCTATGGTATTAGAAAGCATGCGTAATTCTATCTGGTGGAATCATGAAGCCGTATTTTTGATTATTAATAAGAATCCAGAGAATAGTTGTAATATGGCACGTGAGCTTTTTAACACTGTTTGGAATTTCAATATTTTATCTGCGGTGTATTTATGCTATAAGTCGAATAATGAATTACTGCTATATAGTTACGATTTTCATGAAAGTTTGGTTCCAAGATTCTGGACCAAAGTACAAACTGACAATTCGATAGAAAATCACCTGATATTGTTAAAGCACTCTTTTAAACAACCGCATGAATATGTCTTTGCTAATGGTATGTGAACGTTAATTAATTTACCTAGTTATTGTTTATTTAATTATAATAAACGACATGTTAACTGTTTAATAGATTTATCGTTATGCAGTAGCTTATACTTTGACAAAGCAAAGAACTTGAATGGCTATAACCTTAAAACTGCCATGTATAAGGAATCAAATGCGTTTCGTTATGACAACTCGAAACCTGGATACGACAAATGCTTTGGTGCTGATCTCGTCATTATCTGCTCAATCCTAAGTCATATGAATGCAACCATCACCGTTAAAGAATCTGATTCCTATGGTTTGATAGACCAGCACAATGAACCTCAAGGACCGATTAAAGATTTACTGTCTGAAACGGTAGATTTAACTTTATGTGCTTATTTCTTGAGTGAATATGGGATACTCCAATCATATAGTATTGGTGAGGATGCTTTATGCATTATAACGTTGAAATCTGCTGTAAATTACATTGATAAATTGCTTAAAGTTTTCACTTTCAAAGTTTTGGTGTTTTTAACAATAAGCTGCTGCGCATCAATTGTGATTTTAAAATACACTTTGCAGCAATCGATTTCTACCGTGACTTTGGAATATTTACGAATGTTATTAAGCCATTCTCATTTACTGCAATCCCAATATTCATCTGGGAAATTAATTTTGATTCTTCTTATGTTTGCCTCTTTGATATTCAGCACATTTTTACAAAGTTGCTTGAGTGCGATAAAAACAATTTCTGAGCATAGGTGCATTGACACCGAAGAAGATTTAGTTAAGTCTAATCTTTCCATCTATGTATTAGAATCAGATGAGAAAAGAATTGTAATGAACGAAGTACTTCGCGAACGTTATCATGTAATACAACATATTAATGAATGCATTAATCAACTTAAGATTGGCGAACGTGTGGCCTGCATATATCCTCGATATTATGTGGGATCTTACGTGTACGAAGGCTCACTCATTCACATATCGAAAGAGAGTTTAATTAAATTGAGTTTTACCTATATATTGAAGAGGGATTCGCCAATACGTTACAAAATAAATTGGATCTTGCTGAGATTTTTTGAAGGGGGATTCGTGGATTTACTATATGGCCGTGATGCAGAGCATCATCTGAAAAATCTACATAGCGATGAAGTACAAATTTCGAGTATAGACGATATAATCCTTGGCCTTGTCATTTTACCTGGGGGTTGGATGTTAGCGACTTTTGTTCTTGTATACGAATATATTAATTACAGAATTCAAAAGAGCACTTAAAATTCGTTTGATATTGGTTTATCAAAAAGACTTTACGAGTTCATTAAACTCAATGCAAAAACTTTTAAGTTTCAATCGTCATTTCTTGTAGTATTATGTTGTAAAAAAAATCTTTTTTCTGTGGGCATGCATTTATTTAGTTGAAATTGTAAACCGATATATAAAGCATTTTGAATTTTTGAAATTGATCTTTATTTCAGAAAGTTATAGCGTTGGTGTCACCGTTTGATTGTGACGTCACCAAAAACTTTGGAGTGTCATATCTCTTTCAATGTTCAAGATATAGATACAATTCCAAAAGTTTACAAACAAAATATACCACGATCTATTCAAATATGTTGTTAGATGAAAATGCTTTTTAACCCAAGTGCAACAAATAATGGCTTGCTAATATATTTTAATTACGATTCCTTTACTAAAATACTTCAGCATTATTCGTGTGCCATAAAATAATGATAGTAAAATTGATGACCGCTCTCATAGAAAGGTGCTATTGAGGTTGAAACGATACAAAATTTTAAATGCGAGATTTTGAAGATTTTTTATGTTTTCGATTGTTTTAAATTGTCCTTTTTTTAACAATAAAGTACACTTTATTTTCATTCGATTTATACAACTAACAATCATTTTATCCCGTAAACATACCCACCAACAGGAAACTTATTTTCCTATTTATTTTATTTTACTGGCATAAACTATTGATTATTGATAAAAAGGGGTTCTAAAATATTTAACTCTGTTGTTTAGAAGAGATAAAATCACGGAAACAAAATAAAAGGGTAAAAATTAAAAGGGTGGTGCTGTATTGGCAACACAATAAATTATACGTATGTGGAAAAAACAAAGTATATATGGCGCTGTGATATTTTCACTAAAAATTCCAAATAAAATTATGTTTCTGGATTTCTGTTGATGGATACTTTGATAAAAATACTGAAACTCACAAGTTACTTTTATAGTTATCAAAATTCAATTAATTTAGCCCTGTTAGGTTCAATTGAAATACTCAGAAATAATTGTAAAAATGTAAAAATAATTATTTATCGGTCAGGTTGAATTAAAGTACTTGAATTAAAGTGTACTAAAGTGTCATTATTGTCACACAAAATTGTCGAAAAAATTTTTCAACAGAAATTTCAAAATTCTGACTTCAGAATCGGAAAGAGCGGGCAATTTTACTTCAAAAAAATGCTATTGGTTATTATTATTTTTGTTTTCGACAATTTTTTAGGCAAAAAACCAATCGAGTATAAAATGGCCGCTTGGGAAGAAATGGGTTAATTAACAAATTCTCTAAAATTTATTTCCTTACTCATTGTATGTTTTTTTTAATAACTTTTACTGTAGAGACTTGTGATTTTATTGCGTGGTACCTGAAAGCGTGACCCATGAGTCTTATAAATAACAACGTAAAATAAAATTTATAACTCCTTAAATCTATATTTTTTATGCTTGTAATATTGAATTTCCCTGTATAAGAAACTATTGTATTATGCCTTTCTAAAAAGAATATTAGAAAAACTAATTTTTAATTATCCAAACCAATAACAGTTCTTTTCATGTTCAAAACGACAAAAAGATTTATTTTACACTGAAATGTATAAAAGAATCTTAACTTAAAATAGCTTTCCTGATCAATCATATATTATTGTACCCATTGCAGGATTCCGAGGGTCAACATCAACGAAATTGACTTTTATGAATCTTATGTTTAGTTTACACAGTAAACATGTTATTTCCAGCTGTCCATGGGATTTGCAAAACAAATTTTTTTGCGAATGTTACAAGTGACGAATGACATAAAAAGAGGTCCAAACTCCTAATAAAAGACATACTTCATATTAAATTACTCATAACTTTCATAAAATTTTTTTTTAAGATCCCACATACTAAAAATTACATGTCTTTTGAATAAAACGAGACTCATGAAAGTCAATTTCATTATTGTTGACTCCTGGAATACTGCGGTAGGTTAGTAGGTACAAGAATATATGATTATTCAAAAGAACCATTTTAAGTTATCATTTACTATGCATTTCAACGTAAAAAGAAATATCTTTTTGTCATTTTGAACATGAAATCGTACGTCATGTAACGAGTGCGGTATAGTGGCCAAAAGCGCACGCGCCGCGTTGGCGCATAAGCGTTGCGAGTGCGACATGTCGCCCAAGTGGCGCTATTGGACACTTCACCGCACGAGTTTGACACACTATTTCTTATCATAAGTGCTGGGAATATAACATATGTTGCGTGGTGGATTTGTGTACGCTAAATGGTCAAAAGACACAACGGGTGTTATTTCCTATAACTCTGTCAAGTGTGCTATGAGAATAAGGCTGGAATTTATAGTCGACACTTGGCGCTCAATACTCAATGCTTGATACTCAGTTCTCATACTCAAACTCTAAGAACGTACGCTTTCTAATGTTTACATAATCTATGCCTGCTTTGAAGGTATGGGCACAGCGTATGCAAACATTAGAAATCGTGCGGTCTTAGAGTTAGAGTTTGAGGTGCCAAATGTCGACTATAAATTACAGCCTAACGCCCGAGGTGTGTTATTGATCATCTACCGCACGCAAAACCGTCACGGAATATGTCATTTTTCCAGCACATATGATAAAAATAACTTTTTTGACAAAGTGTGCGTAAAGTCCGTGTGTAAAGTATAAATTTCTGTGCGTAAATTGATTTTTTTTCGCACACATGTACGTAAAATATTAAAGTGTGTGTAAAGTAAAATAGTGTGTAAAGTAATAGGGAACATGCATGATTTTTCATTTCAATTTTATTTAAACGTGTATCAAAAAATAATAATTTTTGCAAAACATTTTTTTTTAAATGCGATAATAGAATTTTAATGATGTATTGAAGTTACGCTCAATTTTAATAATGATTAAAACGCCTGTGACGCCAGCATCTTCTTGGTCAGCTCGCTCTATTGGCGAGCACCAAAGCTTCACTTAGAAAAATTAAAAAATCCATCAATTACGGTCACACATATTTAGCCGTAATGGTATATCTTTTAGAAAGCGTTGGGTGACCGTCACATAATTAGTGCAGTTAAACAGTCCGTTTACAAAATTTGAACTTTGTTTCCAGTCTATTCTGCTTCAGTTATTATATGTCGGTCACCCAACGCTTTCTAAAAGATATAGCATTTCGGCTAAGTATGTGTGACCGTAATTGACGAACGTTTTAATTTTTCCAAATGAAGTTTTGAGCTATATCGGCTTACCGATAGAGCGCGTTGACCGAGAAGATGCTGACGTCACAGACGTTTGAATCATTATTAAAATCAAGTGTAACTTCAATACACCGTTAAAATTCAAATATCGCATTAAAAAAAATAATGTCTTGAGAAAACTATTATATTTTGATAAACCTTTGAATAAAATTGAAATAAAAATTTAACTGTGACCCATGCATGTTCCCTATTGTTAAAAAATTTTAAAAATTGAAAAAATTTTGAAAAATCTAGGAGAATTGGTAATTTTATTTTTAATTTAAAATTTTTATATACTTATTTTATTTTTTAAAAATGATTTATAAGTATATTTTTTTCTCTGGGGAGGGAAGGGGGGGGGGGGGTCCGCCCCTACGCCCTGCCTCCCACCCTGCACTCTTTCCTGCTCCCCATCCTTCATTTTCTCTACCATTACGTCCAGAAATTCATAACGGAACGTCCACCGGCGAGCTGATTTCAACGAAACATTTCATTTCGGTTACCTATTCTAGATATCTTATCGCGAACTTTACGCACACTGTCTCAAAAAATGTTGTATGTAACTCGTGAGTCGTGCGTAACTTTTTCATACTCGTGCGTTTATCGCGAAACTCGTCGCCGGTAAGCCGGCGACTTGGGCGACTCCTGCGCGTCATACAGGACCCGTGCGAAAAAGTTCACTTTATACACTAGTTGCATAAACTACTATTACCGGCTTTGATAATTTAAATGTAGGCTCGTTTCAATATTCATTGTTGAAAAACGTAATAAAAAAATTCGATTTTTCAAACATATAAGGTGGTTTTGTGCCCTTTAATTATTTCCAAACATGTACCATGGCTTATAAACAGTATTCAGAGTGTTCTAATTTACAACCAGGGTTGACTCCCATTTTTGTGGGATTGCTTATATATATATATTTTAAAAATTCAACAAATTATTTTGTTAGATTCTACGGTCTATTGCGAATAGAAATGAATCATTACTACATGCAACTATGATAAACGCTTAAAGTCTTGGTGGGACATATATTGGGTACACTTTCCTTTCATGAATGAATTCCCTATAGCGCAGGATCACCATGGCAAAACTCTTGAAAGCAAAATTACCTCCCCATCGAGCTTCCTCAACCACATATACCGCGATCTGCACCAACAACTGACGAGCCGCCAAAAGCGCCCACTATACATTGAATTTAAGCCGCCGCGCTCTCAAACTTATACACACGCAAAAAAGCGTCGCCTGTATCACCGCGCGCCGGAGCCAGGAAGAAAAAAATTCAAAGGCACCAGAAAGAAAGAGAGAGAGAGAGAGAGAGAGAGAGAGTCTCGCAAATGAACGGCACGCAATATATCCTAATTAAAAAATCGACGCCTCTCCGGTCTGTCGCCTCGACTGCACAGCAGCCGCCGCTATAGTGCAGTTAGGAGCTTTTTGGAAGGATGTATGTTGGGAGGGAGAGAGCGCGAAGCGCGGCTCGTTAAGTCGGAGAAATATTGTGACATTTATGTCCGCGCGCGCTCTTCCTCTGATCTGTCGCGTCGTACAGCCTTTATTCCAAATCGCGCGAGTGCGCACGCTCGGTGACAATTAAGAGACGCCTTTGATTCGCCTATATACTCAACGTAGCGGGTGAAGTATACTTTTATTTGTCGCTGCACTTGTAGACGTGCTTGTGTGTGCGGGTAGGCGGATGATTGTTTATTTGCGGGAGTGTTTTCGGGATAATTATTCACGGTGTGCGTGCTTATGGTTTATGATGCACGCGATTAGCGGTATTTTTAGATGGCATGTTTCACGAAATATTATTATACTTAATTTGTTATGTTATACCTTGTTGGAATAATAATCAAAACAGATAATGTAATGTGTACAAAATTTGATCAAAATGAAATACGTAAAATTGAAGCAATATACGCAGATGCTATGTCTATGTTCTGAAATCATTTTGTTGCGGGCAATAAATATTAATAACCCTTTTCACAGGACTTCCCACAGGATTCTAGGTAAAATAGTTTTTCGGATGAAGCATCCGTGAGACCAACCAGATGCAGCTGATTAGAGTGATATATTATGTACGCTGACTTGAAAAATTAATTTAAAATCAAACAGAACTTCTTGAAAATGAGTTAAATTATTAGCCCCCTAAATATAATTCATTTGCAATATTATAATTGAAACACTAAAAAATGTAGATATTGCAAAAAATTCCGCTTCATAATTTAATCCATATTGTTTTTATTTTGTACAGTAGGAAAATTACTATTTTACCTTTTTAAATAGTTTATTTCTTTTAAGTTAAATTAAATTTGTTTACAATTTCAAACAATTTTATTTATGAATAGTAGTTAATATTGTACGCTTCTCTGTTTACATAATTAATTTTGATGTCTGATGTCTATATATTAACCGATTAATAGACTAATCGGCAAAGCAAAATTTTTAAATGTATTTATGAATGTACACCCAACGGTTAATATAACTTTGAATTTGACGGGGGTATTTTAATACGTGTTATCTTGGATTACACCAGATACCTACTTATCTACGTACCTTACCTTCCGAATACCAGTTAACACGAAGCAAAATGTTCCGCCATATTTCAAGTTATTTTAATCATTGGGTGTACAATGAACTTGAGCATATGTTATGAGCAAATGTGCTAAGCTATTCAAGTTATAAGGTGTTTCCTAATGTCGAGTTTTAGAAATATTTTAGTTCTAAATGTCCAAAAAAGAAAATCGAGGTTCTACTGCATACTGGTGTAGGATTTTTCAGGAAAAGTACGAGTATATGTATCTTGTAAAAGTGATTAAAATATATATTGATAATTAGTATGAGCGTTGTAATTATTTTCAGAATCAAAATTATTTTGATCAATGAGAAATTAATTAAATGGTACAAATTTAATTATATTTCGAAATGAATAAATTTTCAAAATGTATGTTGTACTTGAAAAAGTGCAGAATCTTTAAGAGAAAAAGATGTCCATGATCTCTGTGATAGCTCCAATGGACTGAATAACAGCCAACAGGTACAATTTTTTAGAAAGATTGGTCAGACTGTTTCCTTGTAATCATTTACTCGTCTACTCCAGTACTTTCCGAGATAATAAACAAGATAATTTCTAAGATATTAACTAATTCATAAAAACTTGTTTATATTCTTCAAATATGAATTAGAAATTGTAAATTGAATTACAACTTTGAACATTCATTCTTTGAAAAGAATTCCCAAAAACACAACAATTTTTAAGTTCTTTACAATATAGAATGGCCAACTGAGTTTCCAATATTTCTATGTTATGTACAAACCATATTTAAAAAGTTCTATTATTTAAATTATAAAGTAAACTTTAATTCACAAGTTCGAGTTAACAGAATAGCGAGCTGGAAAACATTGTTAGCTCGTATTACGAATGCCGTTCTCTTCATGCAGAAGTCGCCCGTGCCCTTCCCTGCACATCATACAGACAAGAATTGCACAAAACACTCTTTCCACCCGAAAAGGAAAAAAAAAAAATTTTCGCAGATGCAAAGCTGCGGTCGAGGAGGTGCTAATTGGTCTTATATATACGAACTCTCTCGCTCTTGGGATCCTCACTTTCCCGTGGCGCCGTCGCCGTCCCTGGCGCCTCTAATCCTCTCTCTCTCTCTCTCTTCCCTTTCCCGCGACACATATGTGTCCCATCGCGACTCTCGACTCTCATAATTCAAATGAGATGTATATGCATAGCGCGGAAGACTGGGAGACTGGAACTCCTCCGTCGCCAGCCCCGGCGCATTTTCGGATTCCCCGGCAGGATGTACAATGAGCTTGGGTATATTATACGTACTTGTATAACCTTTTTGAGGTGGTGAAGTCGAAGTGGAAGTATGCAGGATATAGTGCGGAAGCCAACGGGACAGCGCCACCGAGGCGATTTATTATACAGGGAGGTTGGTCCTGGGTGTGTTATAGTCTTTTTAATTGGACTTCCGCGTGGAGGATGGAGTTTAGAGCTGAATGAGTCAATGAGCTCTTTAAGGTGGATTAGATGTCGCTTTGGGTCTTGTCTCAGGATAACTGATGTCTCGAAGAGCGGAAGAGGCGCGATTTATATGTGTCTATAATGATAGCTTATATTTATTTCTTAAACCTCAGTCAACCCATGGGGATTCAAAGCAAAATAAACACGCGGAAGGGAGAAAAAAACTTTTAAGACCAAATCATGTATCCTACCACATACTAACCTTAATGTGCCCTAAACAACCGAGTATTTATGTTACAAAGTCATTAAATGAATGATCCCCAATGAGTACCATGTGAGGGCGTTCGTCGTGGCAAGTTATTCAAACAAGTTTTTGATTTTACGGAAATTTTTATTTATATAAAAATTATTGAAATAAAGTTTTCGATGCCTCAAGTGCCTTGTTCAGTGAACAAATATATATAAGTTAGTTATCTGTGATTCTAAAAAGAATCTTGTAGGTTGCGGCGACTTCGTAAAAGCTTTTCTATTAATTTTTTACATTAAATAATACAACGTTTTTTATGTACACAATTACTTCTTTGGCTACTTTAAGGTGGCTCATTGGTGAAATTTCTAAAATCTCTGTATTAAATTTTTAAAATATGGGGCTTACATGGAATAGTTGTTAGGATTATATGAATTTGCATAGCAATTTTCAGATTTATGTAGCCTTCATATTCAAAGTTATTCAGCATAATGTGTTATTTTTTAGTAAAAATGGGCTACAATAATAATTGAAAATATACTTATCTAAAATATCTTATTTAGCTAGTCAAAAACATGAACTAGATAATCACCTATCATATAAATATGATTATAAAAAAGATTAGAAGAAAATGAAAAAATTTCAAACAGAAAGTTTATGAAGTAATCTCGATTTTTCCTATATTTGTATCCCTATGATTTCTTTTGTTAACTCCCAGGCATCGATTATATTGTCATATTATATTCTCATATATTCTATTCTAATATAGGTGTTCATCAATTTTATAAATAGTAATTGTATTATTTATTACAAGGGGAGCATAGAAAAATCGCTAAAAATGCACGCGTGAGAATCACCCGTGTACGAATAGGAGGCGTCGAAACCACCTCATCAAAAAAATGTTACTATAAAACTCCGAAAAAAACTAAACACCATTACCATACCTGCGTCTCGGTGAGCTTGAGCGCCTTGCTGAGCTGCAGCCGCTTGGCGACGCTGAGGTATTTGTTCCTCTCGAACTCGGCCTCGAGCGACTTGATCTGGGAGGCGGTGAACGCGGTGCGAGGCCTCTTCTTCCGCTCGTCGTCGCTGGCCGCGCTCGAGCTGCGCTCCGGCGCACCGAGCCGCGAATCCCGATCCTCGTCGTCGGCGTCCTCGTCGTCGTCGTCCAGGGCGGAGGTCGAGTTAGCGCCTCCGTAACTGCTCGTGCACGCCTCTGGAATGGAATGGTTAGAATATTATGGGGATTTTCAGCTCGTAATGGAATACTTGGGTGCAAATTTGCACCCGCAACATTTTCGAATCGAACGCATCGAGAAGTAGATGCATGTGAATCGATGTTTTCCTAGTGTAGTGAAAATCTTTGTTATTGAATAAAGTGTCCGTCGGTGTGATACAACTTACTATGTTTCATCTTAGTAGTCGGTGTAGATACATCAAACGTTTACTTGGGTGCATATAAGCACCCACGTGTCTTTAATGATTGCGATTTAAGTAATGATACTTAAAGGGGCCTGCGGCGGCTCAGTCGGTAGAGTGTCGGATTCCCACGCCGGTGACCCGGGTTCGAATCCTAGTCTCTGCCGATTGATACAAGCACCTCTGTAAAAATTACATGTGCTTTGTTTACAAACACACCGCAGACCCCCGTCGTCGATTAGCACCACATGGAAGCACAAACATGGCGACGTTAAATAATAATAAAAAAAAAAAAAAAAAAGTAATGATACTACTCTTTAAGGTGATGCTAAACCCCCTATTGTCGTCAAATACGGGGAACCACTATTTTCTTTCAATTTTCAATTTTGATAAAATATCTCTCTGAAGAGTTGTTGCATTCTATAGGGTCAATAACGTTTCATAGAGATATTTACTCGAAATGGAAAATAAAATGAGAAAATTGGTTCCTCGTATTTGTCGGTGATCGGTGGCTTTAGTATCACCTTAATAATTTACGTGATTAAAAGATAGGGAAATAGTATGAAGAGCATTTTTTAATCTTGTTTAAAGAAAATAAATATAAGATTACATTTTGTCTATAATTACTTTTATAGGCACGAAATGTTATGTATTTATTTAATATGCGTTGACTTCGTTTAGATTTTTTCAATTCTCTAATCTGCATGTTATGCTACACTAATCCAACTACACCAAAATACGCTTCGTAACAATCAAAACAGAGAAACAAATAGGCCGGTTAAGCGTCCAACCAACTCCAAAGTCCACTGCATCTCACGCACAAACTCTTGCAGCCTAATGTTTGCATATATACTCGGGGCGGCGCGGCTCGATTAGCCGCAAGAATTTCCAGTCTCATCAATCTCTCCCTTCCTCTCCAAGGCTTGTTTATATTTATACTCATCGCGCTCTTACACTCGTGTCTCTTGACTCTCTCTCACTCTCGGGTAGGCGTGTCGCTCGCTTTCGCAGCAACCGCAGCGCCCGAGCTTTAAAGCTCTACGCTTTCTCTCTCTCTCTCTCTCTCTCACGCGGGGTAATATCGTCTTCTAATTATCTGGCTATTCGTCATCTAGGTGAAAAAGCTCGCGCCTCTAACGAAGACACGGCCAATTTCGTGAACTATATAAGCGAGGATTATGGTACGAGCTTGCGGTCGAGCTTGCGGTTGATTGCTTCATCGACTCGAGGCGATCGTTTTTTGGAAGCTCGTGCGCGCGCGTGTTTATGTAGTTACACATTGTAGGGATTGAGCGAACGCGAAAGCTACATCCTGTTGAGCTTTGAGAAACGAGCGAGCGGGGAAATTAAGCTTTTCGTGCTTGTTTTTGGGAAGGCGAGCGAGGAATGTCGCGTGTAATTGGGGACGACGATTCGGGTGCGAAAGTTGCAAGTGCGTCCTGTTTAGGATTGAGAAATATGGTGCGGGAAGACGGAAATTTCGCATTTGATACGTGTCGCGATTTCTTTCGACTGTAGTTTTGTATTCAGATATCGTTATTTTTATGAAGAAACAATTCGTTTTATTTAATTCGGAAGCAAGTTTTAGAGGTTATTATTGATTTTGTTACAAAAAACTTTTATGGCTCACTTACAGGAAGTGGAAGATTTTTGATAAAAATAAATCACGACGAAAAATGTACATAAATCGATTTTTTCCGCACTTCAGCATTTAATTTACTACAGGTTATTCGATAAATTTTTAGATAGAGGTATTGATATATTACCAACACGATTTTGACCAATTTAATGTCCTGACTTTTTAAAAACAAGGCAAACACCTTATTTATATAAAGTCATTAACCCGGGATTAAATTTAATTACATAAATAAACAATTATATAACTGTCTAATATATATGGAAAACATAAATAGATATATATGATCATATATGGCCTATTATTTTTGTAATCAGATGAAGATTTTATTTTCTATTCGTGTACGTACATTATATAGTCACGCATAATTGTTAAAATAACCCATGCAGGTTTTTCATATATAGCTTTATTATATAATTATGTTTTTTTTGAGAAATTCGTAAAAATCATTAGGTAAAATATTAATTATAATATTATTATTATTATTATTATTATTATTATTATTATTATTATTATTATTAATATTATTATTAGTATTTATAATTTATGTATACCTTTATCTAATCTAGTATATTCCAAAAATTTAATTCAGTGGTAGAAAGTTAATAAACCAAAAAATGATCAATTTGAATTGGATATATTTAAAAATATAAATATTTAAAGCAAAGGTTTCCAGGATGAAACCTGATATAATAACATTTTGACTTGTTTACAGTTTACAACTTTGCACTATTGGGTGAATATATAAAAAATTTTAAGAAAAGTTAGTAAAATACAATTACATTTATTATAAATTAAAATGTGCAATAAGGCGCTATGCATTTTTAATCAGCATTATAAAAATTAGCGAAAGTAATTAATTTTTAAGAATACTTTTTTTGAAGGTATTGGTCTTACAAACAAAAAATCGGTTATTTTTTAAGTATTCTTAATATTTTTATCCAGGGTACCGATAATTCATAATCACAATACTTTAAGTTTTGAAACAAGCGATGGAAGCACTAACAATAATAATAAATTTTCAAACTAATAATTTTTCAGATAACAATTAGCAATAGTAATAAGAAATCTTCAATCAAGTATAAGCATGAGTATTTGATGGCACTTTCGAAATGTCGAAAAGAGTTACTTGATCATAAAAATCGTTTAGACAAAAGTTAAAGAGAAGAACGCTAAAGTGTCGCTAAGTACCGAAACTTATTTTTAAAACTATTTTTCATCTCTCCTAACGAGCAATTTTCTCCCCGGTGTGCGTCTTCGAGAAAAAGAGACGATACGAACGCGACATCGAACTCCGCGCGTACATGTCTCTCGAGCTCAAACGGTCGGTTATTTTTATGTGTGTCAATGCATCGAAGAGCGCGTTTACATGCAAATCCCAATGACAGCTAGGAATATCAATTTTCAGTGACATACTCTATTATCTTTAAATAAACGTTGTTATTTAAGATCACTGCACAATATTATCTAAGAGCAAATTTAGCGGTAATTGTCGATCATGCGACTAATAATGATACAAGTCGAGATACAACCGATCAATGTTATATGATTAATTTTATTTATTAAGGGATAAGTTATTATTAATTAAGGCACATCATTTACAATAAAAAGTTGGGCCTCAAAGAGATTTCATAAGAAAACTCTTCGTCTACAAGTAAAGTTATATCTTTTTGAATTTGTCATTTCAGATATTGCTACAACAAAAAATAAAATTTCTGAAATAATAGCTAACAAAGCTATTACTTATTCATTTTTTATTTATTTATTTTTCTTTAATATGAAATCATCATAAGTTGCCATGCTTGATTCGATGCATTGAAGTTGAGTCTCCAAAAGCTCTAGGTGAAATATGCTTATAGGCTTAGCAGCATAGACACTTAAATATTTTCTTTTGCACCGCATCATGCACGATTTTCGCGTTTTTTCGACCTCAAAGCCGGGCTTAAACTGAGTTTACGGAGGGCGTAAAGTACTCACTTTACTCCCGCTTATCATTTTACTTTACGCCCGCTCATTCAGAAGCTAATAAAAATGAGAATAAAACTGGCCTAAACTTGGTCTGTGAAAATCAATACATGCGTTACAAAAAATATAGTATGCACCACGGTCGTGAGGGCATTTTTGACCTCGTGTGTTTGCATTACCTACTCGTCTCCGACTTGCTATATGCACTCGTATTTGACACGTGCTAGCTCGCCTACGGCTCGTACTGCAAACTGACACTCGGTCAAAAAAGGCCCACTTTTCGCCCTTGGTACACAATATACTATTGTAACACAGGCACGATTTTCGCATTTTTCGTACCTGAAAACCGGGATTAAAGTGACCGTTTTCTGACCAGTAGGCGGAAAAAGTCTGGAGCGGGCTAAAAAAGTATAGAGCGGGCGGAAAAAGTTCGAAGCGGATCAAATAAAATAAAAAGCATGTTAAATTTAGTTGTTCTATTCTAATAGGCTCGTGGTTGCTTCAAAATCCAAACATTTGTTATAAAAAATATGGTGTGCACCAAGGGCTAGTAGACTTGTTTGACCTTGTGTGTTTCAGTACTCATCGCCGGCTCGCAATACATACTTGCCTTCGGCTCGTACTCGCTTGCCGTCGACTCGTACTGCAAATTCCACACGCGGTCATAAAATGCCCACTTTACTCCCTTGGTACATAATATACTATAAAAGTTTATTAACAAAGATGCACAAAGACGCGACTTTGGTACTTTTAAGGATTGATAAAGACAATAATAAGACCCTACTTTATTCAAGCTCACAAAACACAATTAAACTTTGAGATATGATTACACCTTGACGATTCAATTGAACATTCTCAAAAAATAGAATTAAATATAAAAGAAACACACGTTTTTAAAACTATCATAATGTAGATTCTTTCAAAATTTGATTGTATCAACTGCAGTTCCCCAACTAAATTAACCTCTTACGTACTATTCTATACATTGCACCCTGTAACCGAGCAAAATAAAGCTTGACACTTGCAATAAGTGCGAGTATTAGATATTAGCAAAAGCTAGCTAAGAAAATGTCTCCTCACTTTCACTTATAAGCTAGATTTCACCACGCACAAAAGTTTAGTTATCCGACACAGCCGCATTTCCCCTATATACCACATTTCAGGTATAGCCCTCCGTCGTCGTCGTAGTCGTCTTAAACGCAAGACGCGCGTCGCGCAATAAATATCCGGCAAAAACTATTCGTGGCGAGGAGGAGCCGAAGAAGCGTTTACCGGCTACTAATTGTCAGATGGCGACGTAATTGCCGCGCAGTTCTCGCCGCGAGCGTTTTTGTCCCGAGCGATGCTAAAACGGTATACCTTAACCCGCCCTTAGTCACTCGCCGTAATCGGCCGATCGCTAGCGCATTGTAAGCGCAGCTCGCACTTATTGCAAGTGTCGAGCTTTATTTTGCTCGGTTTTATGCGAGTGTAGAAGCTTGTACAGTGGGATTTACAGGGTGCAATGTATATATGCCGAGGCGAATTCTTCGGATGATTCTCAATTTGCGCATGATATAATGTTGTGCCTACAGAACAAAGCTATATTCCTGGTGAATATATCGTTTTGCAAAAAGCTATTAATATTTGAGAAAATATGACGAAAAATGTTAAAATTTGAATGACAAATGTAAAACACACGTGATTTTATGAATACTCATAAATAGACCATTCTGAACGAAAATTAACATTAATACATGTATAATTCAACTTAAAAATAGTCTGCTGTTCCTTTTTCAATTGCTATACATTGTAAAAGCAGACTGTTTCGTTGAAATATATTGAAAATTATTTTAAAATACATAAAATTAGGATTATAACCCTTTAGTATCTATTATAACGCGTTTGTTATCGATGGATACTAGTGCACTCAAAGTAACTGATTAATTACTAGTTAAGTTATTATTCGCTTTCCATATTTTTAGTATCGAATAAAGACCTTGATGGGTACACTAGGTATTAAGGTGGAACTCCACTGATTTTTAAAAAATCTCTCCTTTTCGTCCAATAATATTAAAAATTCGGTAACATTTTTTTGTCATGATTGAAGAAGGTTGGAAAAAAATTTTGAGAATTTTTCACTAAGATTTTTTTACTGGTTATTGGAGAAAATACATATTTTTGTAATAAAAACAAGGATTTTTAGAATAGTTCCTTGCGCATACGAATTTAATGAATTTTATTGTAAAAAATTCTAGGATATTTTTCAACTTAAAATGAACAAGAGTTAATTTTTTTTAAATTGTTTAAACTCAATTAATGGTCTAAAATAAATGAAACGTTTTTTGAACTTAAAAAAGCATAAAAAATTGCATGTCTCAACACTTACAATGGATGAATAAAACATTAACCATCAAAATACCTAAAAACAAAATATTAACTTCTTTTCACAATACTTTAACTGATATTTTCTGGAAGTTTAAAAAATATCCATGATCATGGGTTGCGCAAAGAACTATTTGAAGGTAGATAAATAAGTAAAGTTTTAATTTGGCTCAACTGGCTATAACTTTGGTATAACAAAGAGTTTTGACATCCAGCAAGTCTCAAAATGTTCATAAAACTATAAACATAAAAAATATGTAATAAAAGAAATTTTGATTTTTTGGTAAAAAATCAGTGAGTTCCCCCTTAAAGTGTTAACGGTAAGAGATTTTTTGAAATTGAAATTAATTATAGAAATGTTAAAAACTATTTTAAATAGTTTGAAACCGTCAGAAAATATTTAAAATTAATGACGATTGTTACAAAATGTTACAATCTGTTGGAAATTATTTAAAGTTGCAATAATTGTTAATATATTTTGTAATGTAATCATGTTCTGTTAAGTGTTTGTTTAAAACTATGACAATTCATAGTGATCTGTTGATGTTGCTTATAAATATTTTACATTGCTTAATTTTGTGTGGAGATGATTAAATGTAATCATTCAATATACTTAAGTTGAAGAGGTTAACAACAACCTAAATAATTTATTATTGACAAATTTTAAGAATATTTTGCATATTTCAAGCGGAATAATTTTAATTCCCAAAAACTTTAAAAGTTGCAATGAGAGTGTACAACAAATTTCGAGGAGGCTTTGGGAAATGGTTTTACGGTTTCTACAAATGATATCTAGTCTCATAGGTTTTTATAGGTCAAGATATGACTTATTGTATTCAATATTCGCGTTACTTCGCGAAGACGTTGACCAAGGGAGATTTAATTTAAGATTTGTTTAATATAAAAATTAAATTGTTATAGTTTTGGTGTAGGGATGTGCTATAACGGAGTTTATAAAGTTTATGTATAATAATGAATACTTCTTTTTATAAAATTTATAAAAGATACTTCTCAAACAGACCGGAAAACTTAATACATCCATCTTCATCCACTGTCTAAATATTTTCACGAGAAGGAAATGCAACTCAGCCTTCATTAATAGACTGTACAACCCTAGAAAATCTCATTCACACCCACCTCAAATATAACTCCTCGCTCCAAACAACGGAAATGAGTGTTCACCGCTTCCCGAAACAACAAGAAAAGCGAACAATACAAAAAACACACTGAAAACTCCTTTCCTCGATGTACGCTTGCACTCACCAGCTCATTTGTCGTCGAACTTAACCCACCTATATCTTTTCTTCGAGCATTGACGAACGAGCTCCGAGAAGGGCGCGTGCGCGAGCTCCCAGCCCGCGAAGAAAGGGTTATAGTTACAGCGCGCACTCGCGCGCAAAAATAAAACATAAAATGCCCGAAGCGAAGGAGATCAGGAATAGAACGGCAGCCTGCACCACGCCTTCTAGTTTACCTAATTGCCGGCGGAGCGCTGAACTTGTCTCCTAATTATTCGGTGATGAATGGGGGAACGCGTTATAAGGAAAGCGCGCGCGCGATAAAGTGCGCCTAATTTTCATGAGTACTTACTGAGTGGGGCGCAAATATTTGGTGCTTGCAGGGTGTGTATGTGGATGGGCGAGGATGAAATATAAGTGGATTGTAGTTAGGGGGTTCTAGTGTTTCTGTTGTGGAGAGGCTTGTTGCAGAGCTGTTTTGATTCTGGTGAATTTGATGCTCGAGTTAGATTTGATGTCTACATTTGAAATAGAGGGCTTCAGATATTGTTTGAGCTTGTACGATTAAAGTTAAGAGGGGATTCCAGCAGCACCTTGGTAGACGATAAATGCATGCAAATGTATATATAGCTGTGATTTGCTACATGACGATAGCGTTTACGTCGTAAATCTTTATTATCTTTTTACTGATTTTCAAGGTACGTAGAAGTATAATTTTTAGTTTCATACGAGTTGTTTTTTGTTACAATAAAATCATGCTAACCAAATATTTAGTTTTTGGGGTGCGACGTAATAATATCGAATGTTATTTTGAAGAAAAATAAAGTAAACTATTATAAAAAGTATTATTTTCATTCTTTTTTTTATTCATCCTTTTCGCGGGGCACTTCCACCAGCTGCGCGTGATCCTAAAAATCTCACCCATATTTGCGTACCCGAATGATTTCCGCATTTACCCAGGGGCATGCCCTGTGACGTGGAGAAAACGTATCCGAGCAAGAAAACCCACGCCAGGAACCAGCCGATAGGAAAGTCAAACTTAGTCACCTTTTATACTTCGTCGAAAAGCACCTAAATTTGCATTTTCCATCTACGGAATCATCATAAAATGCAATTTATGCCCATCTGAACGAATATGGCCACTTTTTTCTCTGAAAAGCGAGACCAAAATTACACTTTTTGCCCGCAAAAATGATTAGCGGGAAAAAAGTTACTTCGCTAGAAACTAGTCCAAATTCCTTTATTTCATCAAGTTCTACTAATAACCCTGATTTTCGATTATCTTTTAACAGTCCATTAGTCCCGCTTTCCAAGTCAAGAAGTGGCCACAGTTGAGATGGGCATGAAGTACTCGAGATATGTAACTCGAGAAAAAAGTCAAGTTTTACCTCGGGTGATACTGCCTGGGCAGTAAACTCACCCGCGGGAAAAATACTCGACTTTTTGCCCTTGTTACATAATGTACTATTTCTCAAAGTAAATATTTTTATTATTCAAAAGAGCCCTTGTGTCGCCGTTTTTAATACATCAAGATGAGAGATATTCTGATCAAAAGTTAGAATTATTTATTAGAGAACCTTTATAAATCTGCCTGTTATATAATATAGCTTTTTGAGGTTTGTAACGCCAATAAAATCTTTATCGGTTAGCAATTACTAACTAATAAAAAATCTACTTCATTTCTACATCTTAGCAATTGAGCTTTTAACGGAAATCTGAACCAGAAATTACGGAAGCAGGCTTTAGCAAATTTTTAGTAAATTTTTAGCTAATGTGTTTACATCAAAATTAATAAACTAACCAGCTGAACCGGTTAATTTTCTGCCAGATAACTTTTTATTATTCATTTTTTAAAACCAGACATTTGAAAAATTGTAGTTTAGTGTTATAATACCTTGTTTAAACAGAAAATAGAAGCTGCTTATTGCAATAACTTCTCTCAAATAAGGACGACCCATGAACAAAGCCTTGCTCTCCCAGATCTCTTGGCCGCTTCTAATTCGGCCGTGTCTTCGTAAATTTGCATTGTTCCGCAGACGCGAATAATTCAAACGCAAACGGCCGACCGATCCATCACGTCATTTTTCTGCTTCTACCCTGACTCGCGCAAACCTCGCGCCCCAACGATAAATCGAAAAGTAATTAAAACGGGAAATTCTTGCGGGTCTGCGCACCCCGAGATTTACGTAATGCGTTGACGGCTTTGTAGTCGAGCTGCAGCGCGTAACCACACATCTCCACATATCTTAGTCTGCGAAAGTTCGAGCTGCGAAATTTTCGGCCTTTTACCCTCCCTACCAAGCGCAGAGGTCCCGAATTTATTGCCGTACGAATGAACAGTTGCGGCTCGATATATATCACGTGTGTGTATGTGTATGAAGAAAATTAGTCGACGGTGGTTTTTCGCGACCGAATAACAACGAGATGTGTATTTTATTATTTTTGTTACGGGATTTACTGCGGAATTGTACGCGCAAGACTTGATTAAGTTTTAGTCTTTTAGTTTTCGTTTTATTGTAGAGTTTGGTGATTTATTGAAAGTCGTGTTTGTTGGTATAGTTGATTGGATCAGAGTGCGGCTAGAATATCAAATGTGAGATGCGCTCTTATATTTTAATTAAGATTTCGAGAAATTTAACAGGATGATTTATTTAATACTCAAAGTTTTGAAACTCAAAAGATGACTGCTCGTTAAAACTGTGTGTGTCGCTTCACAAACTGATTAGTGTTTTCTGCATATCTATTATAAAGATACTATATTAATGACTAAAATAAAAATAGAAATATGAAAAAAACAAGTTAGAGAATATTTATTATACAAAACTACTATTAATACATTATTATTATGGCCGGATTAGATTTACTAACTGTATCACATAGTTTATTAAAGAAAAAACAAACTTTAAATATGGATTTTAGAGGTGTACTTTAAAAATGACTGTATATAAGTTAAACTCCACTTAAATTCAGTAACTTTTACTAAATAAGCTAGTAAAAAGTAAGTTTGAGAGAAAAAATAAGTTTAGGGAAGAAGCCTATTTTTTTCTGTACGCATTACTTTGTTGTGTCGGCATCACCATTTTGAATTTTTCGACCGAAAATAACATTTTTTCATATTTAACCGTATAATAGATTTTATGCAAAACTTACCTAATAAACTGTCCAATTATTTTGGGAGCACCTTCAAATAAATGTAGCAAATATGCTATACTAGGAATTAGAGGGTAGAAGAATTACCGTAACTAGTGCTTGTTTCTTTGATTTCAACAAATAACAATAAACTTTAGCATCATCATCCCCAAAACCCGAAACCTCGTTCATCCCACAAATCTAACAAATTCCCCAGTTGCAAAACAATTTCACGGCTGGCTTTATTCGGCACGCCGAACAAATGGCGTCGCGCGAATCTGACGCGGTCTTTTTGTTCCTGCTAAATCTCCCGTCGCTCACTTCCAACTTGCCTGCCACCGCCGCTCGACGTTTTGCCGTATTTCTATAGCGGAATTAGCGAGGAGAAGCGAGTACGAGCACATCGCGAAGAGACAGATAAATAGGTGGACGCGGGGCACGCGCTAGGAACATTGAGTGGGCGTGGGCCGCTCGCAGGAAGTCATGGATCAAACTCAGGCAACCGTGTACACTCGTGGTGCAGGGTTCTTCAAGTATACGTTTATACTCCGGGTCGACGACGTCATCGTCGTCGACGTCGACGTTGTTGGGGATTGTGCCGGAGCTAAATGAATATCAGATATAGGGTATACAGTTCGATCTTCAGCCGATGAAATCGAGTATGAGAATGTCCGGAAATTTATACTAAATCTAGTCGGGTATTCTGAAATGTCGAATGTTCGAAAGTTTTGTATCGAGTTAGCAGAGATTGGATGAAGATACTAGTCAGTGGAGGTTCGATGAGAATAATGGGGAGTGGACGACGAATGAAAATATAAAATGGATAAAAAAGGAGAATTGAGTTTTGATGAACAAACTGGAGAGCTGTGTATGGATAGAAATATTGGAGAGTATGACGAATGGATGAAAATACTGGCTAGTGAAGAATAGATGAAAATACTGAAGAGATAGACAATGGAAGAAAATACTGGGGATGAGAAATCTGAAAATTGGAAAATGGATGAAAATACTGCAGAGTGGGGATGGGATATAAATACTGGAAAATAAAGAACGAATGAAAATACTGAAGAAAGGAGAGTAGAGGCAAATAATGGAGAGTGGAAAATGGATGAAAATACTGAAGACTGGAGTCTAGATGCAAATGCTGGAGAATCGGGAATGGATGAAAATATTGGAGACTAGAGAATAGATGAAAATCCTCGGGTTGCAAAAAGTTGGATAATACTGGAGAGTGGAGTAGCGATGAAAATACTAGAGAGTATGGAGAATGGATGAAAATACTGGGGACTGCAGAATGGATGAAATTACTAAAGAGTGGGAAATGGATGACCAAAATGAAGAGTAGAGAATGGATAAAACTACTGGGACTGCAAAATAGATGAAGTAACTTGAGAATGGAGTATGATGAACGAACTGGAGAGTATGGTGTGTATGGATCGGAATATTGGAAAATGTCATAAAGTATATAGAATGGACGAAAATACTGAAGATTTAGGAATTAATGAAATTACTGGGGAGTGATGAATAGATGAAAAGAATGGGGCTGGACAATGGATGAAAAAACAGAAGATTGGAAAATGGATGAAAATACTGGACAGTGGGGATAAAAATACTGGAAAATACAAAAGGAAGAAAAAACTGAAGAGTGAAGAATGGATGAAAATACTGGGGACTAGACAATAGATGAAAATATTCTGTACTACAAAAATGTGAATAATACTGGAGAGTGGAAAAGCGATGAAAATATTGGAGAGTGAAGAATTCATGAAAATACCGGAGATTGGAGTATGAATGAAAAAACTCAATTGTTATGTATGGAAATAAATATTGGAGATTATGGCGAATTGATGAAAATACTGCAGAGTATGGAGAGTAGATTAAAATATTAGAGGTTAGAGAATGGATGAGAATATTGAAGAAGGAAAATAAATGCAATTTCTGGAGAATGGGAGATGGATGAAAATAATGAAGGATGCTTTGATATTTCAATTTAAGACATACACAAGCGGTAAATATGAAAACGAGTAGTGCAAACCCGCCGAGAAAAGAACATCACATGTTTAGTCAATTTTATTGAAATTTTCATGAAAACGGGTAAACATTAGTATATCAGTAATTAAAAGTAAGAATAAAAAATGATTTTGGATTTTTGATTTTAAGCTATCCTACATCGAGTTACACTGAGCACCGTTTTGTTTTACACGAACGCACTAAGCGCCATCTATAAATCACAATGCGCCATCTATAATTCGATTTTACGTCCTGTTTTCAGTGTGTAAAATCATACTATTTGATGCAGTGTTCTTAAAATTTGATATCTAGATAATATCTTATTATTTTATACAGGGGCAAAATTCGGACATATTTATACATACGGGTAAGAACAATGAATTTGGGTAATTCAATAGACTGGAGTTTAAAATGTGTATAATCCGACCCGAACCAAGTCCGACCTGAAACCGTCACATCCGAAGCAGTGAGAGGATTTTTGCTATGAATGTGGAAGGTACAGGCTCTTCACGGTGTTCGCATGACTTTATCGCACGTAAACTTCCTCCTCGACGATAATAACGCTAGTTTCGATATATGTTATTAGCATTCGTGGAGCTATGAAATGTACTATTAATCGTTTAATTTATCTTTCTGAAATTTGTTTCGGTTTAACAATAAATTATTGTTAATGGTTTTAACAATAAATTATTGTTAAAATAAACACGATGCTCGGTTTTAAAAATGATCGCTTGAGTGAGTCATTTAATAATTTGGCTGCTAGGTAGTGATGCATTCTGATCTAAATAATAACTTCATATTATGTATATTTATGAAAAATATATTAAGAGAAACAAAAATTAATGTTTATCAAATAGTTTATACCAAATCTGAAAAGGGTATTTATGTGTAACCGATGCGATGTATAGTATTTTTTCCATACTTATTTTTACAAAGAATTATTAAAAATAATGGAAATTTATTGCAGTGGAGCAATTCAATCTCATGTATGAGAAAAAAGGTAGTTTATGGCTGTCATGATTTGTCCTGATTTGCTTACATAAAACAAAAAATTTAACATGATTTTTAGTTAGTATATGTTCGCCTATCGTCCTTGCCAAAATGAAAAAAAAATCATTGAAAATTAAGTTTTGGTTTTCTAGTTATCGTTCATAGGCTGTAAAAATTAAAAATAATTGAATATAATTCTGGTAAGGACGATAAAGAAAACATATACTAATTATTAATTATTGTAAATTTTTTGTTTTGTTGTGTCTCATTAAAAGAGTTTGTATTTTAAACTGTTAATACTGTTATTTTGTATTCTATTATATTGTAAAATGTTTTGATGTATATAGTGATAAAGCATACCATAATTAATTTCCGGATCCGGCGACGTAGAGCACACCATGTCCGTATCTTGAAATTCAATATCATCCGAAATAATCACGGATGAGTCAGGGTGAACAGTCAGTCTGGATTCTTGCTCGTCAACTGCGGTTATGAAATAATTATTCTCCAAAAACAATAGAACTAATTAATCGTATTTTTGAAGTACTTTTAGTTTTAATTTGATTAGTATTGATGTTCCACAAATGATGGACGTATATTTTTTATAACAAAATTTAATAAGAAAGTTAAAAAACACGTGACATTGCTCTTTAAAAATAGTTCGATTTATCTCTACTTTTATTCGCGAAATTAAGATTATCAGATGTTCGATTATCAAACTGATTCTTAGGATCTGTTCTGTCAATCAAGTAATAATATAAATGACATTAGAAACGTAAATTTTATTTGGAAATATAGAACGAACTGAAAATCAATAAAATACGACTAACTATAAATTAACAAACAACATCGTTAAAAGTAAATGAAATTAAGTTGACACTAAAAGTTAGAATAATATATTTTTCTAAGATTATCGGTTATTTTAAAAAAATTAGGTAGACGTCATAATAACAGTTAAGAAGATACTTTTAAGCTGTTTCAAAATTATTAATCTAATTTTTTTTTTAAATAAATGAAATGAGAATTATCAATTGTCATGAATAAATTGTAGTTACTTTACTACAGACGAGTTCGAAATCTTATAATAGGAATGAAAGAATAAAAGGAAGCTGACTATATGAAGACTAGATCAAAGAATAAACAACTAATTTTAAGTGACACAAATTTATTAATTAACAACAAAATTATTTATTATAGAAATTAATGAATTTATAGTTACCTTTATATGTAATACAATCACTCGACAATGTTATTCGCAGTCGTTCTTTAGACCGCATCGTACTTGTTTTAATTTAATTCATTTATTTTTCTAATCTTTATAAATATCTATCATTTGCAATTAATTTGTTTACTTTAAGATCAAGTCTTCATACGGCGAATTTCGCGAAATAATAAAATTCGAGACTTTCAGGAGAGAAGTGAAAAAATGTATCACGTAGAAATTTCACAAAATCGTTAAAATCTTATGGTAAAAAAGTAGACTATACGTTCTTAACGGGTTAATATATCTAAACGTCTTTTGGAAGTTTTTATGTATAAAATAATGTTAAGCATTATTAAAAGCGTTAGAAAAGTGTAAAAAAGTGTTTGAGTTTGAAAAATCGTCTGTCCCAGTTCAGACACTTTGTCACACTTTTGAGCAGTTAATTACATTGTTTAACACAATTTCTTGTTTAAAGTTTGCACCAAGAAAGCAAAAAATCTCATAAGGTTAACGCACTTCCGTCGCATTATCAAGCACACACACTGTCGACGTACCGTCCGAGCAGGCGGAATTGTGCTGAGCGGCCGGACAGTAGCCACTCCGATAAAAGCCATCGGTCTTATCGAAATCGGCGCAGCTCCTCTCACCGCTGACAACCTCCTTGCTGCAGGGCGCCAGTAATCTCTCAATACTAAAGGACACTTTGGACGACATCACTCTCGACTCCTCCGCTGACTGCTTCTCACTCTCCTCGGATATCCCTATTATCGACGAATGATTACTGACAAGCGCACTCTAGTACACGAGAATCCCCGCGAAAACGATAACTCTCGGGAGCGCGAGCTCGTTCGCCGTGCAGCAGCTAAGACTCCACCGCGATCATTAGCAGATCGGTGTGTGATGCCTGCATCCCCGCTCTCCGAAATTTTCTCATTCCATCTCCGCCGCGGAGTCTCTTTCTTTATTTACTCTTTGGCGCGCGCGAGTGAGTGCGAGTGAGAGGAGTACGAAAATTCTCGAGGCGGATCTCTGGGATCTCGAGCGGAGGAGAGGCCACGTGCTCGGTTGCGCGCGTCACGTGGCTAGTCGGCCAATCGACCGAGATTTTGGGCGGTACTTGGCAGCCGGTTGCACGTGCGGCGGATCCACCGAGTGTTGGGGAGACCGGGGCATGATGCGTAAGTTTGGTACAGTGGAATTTGCAGTTTGTAGAACGAGTGGATATCAGTTAGAGTGGACTTTACAGTCTAGGTGGTGTTTCTTTCTGCACTAGAATGATATAGTACACTAACATTTTCACATCTTAAGAAGCGTAAATAAATTTATTTTAAAGTTACTTATGAAAATAATCTGTAGAAATGCCAGCAAGACTATCCTGCAGAAGTTTTGCTTGATTTTATTTTGCAGAATTTTTAGAACCTACAAAATTTCTGCAGGTGTTTTTACACGTTTTACTAGGAGATTATCGCTTGCAGATCTGTCTGTCGAAACAGAATATATTTTTGCAGGCATATCTGCAGGTAAAAGGATTGTTGAGAAGCGTATAGAAAGACCGGAAGAAAAACCTGTATAGATTATGAAAATTCTGCGGAAAATCGTGCAAAAATTCTGCAGAAAATTTTTCGGAAATGTCTGCATATTGTTTCCATAATGGTTGTGCGCGTCTAAGTTGTTTCACGAATAATGCTGTGGAAATCCATCCGTAGTAGAGTGAACTTGTAGTAGAGTGAAGTTTTACTGTAGAGGTTTAGCGTGTGGACGTGAGTGCATTGTAAACACTTGAAATTAATATGGTAAGTCCAATATCTTAAAAACAGTTCCAGAAAACTCCTGAAAAGCATTTATAAATGTGTTATAGTGGCCATTTATTAAGGAATTTTACTAATAATATTTTTTAATTACGTCATCTAAAATGGTACGCATTGTTCTGATTCGTATATAATTAATATATCAAATTTCGAGTTGACAACGTAGAAAATTTAAGTAAACGAAAACAGAATATGTAATCTTCCTTCATGCAGCAGCACAAACGGGTTCAAATAAATGTACGCTATAGAAAACTTAATTTACTATATGCTAGTGCATTAAATAACAAACCTTACTTGAAACGGTAAAAAAACATATGCATAACAAGTTAGTTAATAAATATAATGTGACACAGAAAAATTTTATTTTCTTCTCCAAAATTATAGCTTTATATTTACTCCAATTCTGCAAGATCTTCTACAGAAGCCAGATTTTCTGCAGAAGCAAGATTTTCTACAGAAGCAATATTTTTTGCAGAAGCAAGATTTTCTGCAGTAGCCAAATTTTCTGCAGGAGCAAGATTTTCTGCAGAATCAAGATTTTCTGCAGAATCAAAATTTTCTGCAGAAGCAAGATTTTTGGCAGAAGCAAGTTTTCTGCAGAAGTAAGATTTTTTGCAGGAGTATGATATTCTGCAGCAGCAATATTTTCTGCAGAAGCAAGAATTTCTGTAGAAAACAGGTTTTCTGCAAAAGTAAAATTTTCTGCAGAAGCCATATTTTCTGCTGAAGCAAGATTTTTGCAGAAGCAATTTTCTGCAGAAGTAAGATTTTCTCCAGATTTTCTACAGAATTTTTGCACGATTTTCTGTGCAGCTTTTAGACCTTTTGAGTTTTTTGTAGATTTTCCTGTACGTTTATCTACATGTTTTTCTATACGTTTCTTTACATGGTGTAAAAGCTTTGCAAAAAATCGTCCAGAAATTTCTACTGATTTTTCAAAGATTTTTCTGTACGACGCAAATGTTACTCAAGTCAAAAACCAGTTATTTATAGTGGACAATTATTAAGACGGCACGCTACTCTTAAACGCTTAAAAAATATATTTGTTCATATAAATTTTTTCTTTTAAAAGCAATCATTCAGAAAATGTTTTTACCATAAATACTTGATAATACCTTTATGTTTATCAATATAGAACCTCTAAATATTGATCTTACACGTTACTATAAAACACCGTATTTATTAAATGAATTTTGCGGCGTACACGATTCTAGGCATGACGAACGCAATATTATTTCGACGGTTAACATATCGACTTCAACTTCTTTTAATATATACTAAATCGGTTAACATATCGACATTGACTTATTTTAACATATACTAAAACTTGAGTGGAGCACTTTTTCGTTAAATTTCTTTTCATTTTTTTCCCTTTTACAATTGAAAATACTTAATATTTTTTGTGAGTCAGAATTAATTTGATGCCATACAAATTTATACGTATTGAATAATAGAAAATAATAATTTGGTTATTACTTATATTCAAAATGAGATTTATTATTTTCAAAACTTGGAATGTGCATTTTCCCCGCTCTCCCCCGCCACGTGTATATAATGATCTTGTATGTGTATGTATGGGACTTGTTCGAGAGGACTCGAGGAGGGAGGTGATGAGACCGTGTGGTTTCTGGAGTCGCTCTAAACGCCCGGTAACGAGGCGCCCCATAAATTTCTGTCGCACTCTGGGGGTATGGTAGCCCGATTAATAACCATTTATACGTGCGAGCGCAGCTTGGATAGTTGGAAATACGGTTGCTTGTGTATACCGCTTGACAAACTTAATTTTGGAGAGCTTTGTGCAAGTGACTGGACTGAATCCTGTGGTATTGAACCGGTGGCGCTTTGTCGTGGTTTTGCCGAAAGCATGTTACAATTAGGATTTGTACTACTGGACAATTTTAATCATGTACAGCCATTTTTCTAACGCAACTTTTTGGTATCTTTACTTGTAATATCTGCTTTTATCATGCATGAATATATAAACGTAACAATGAACCAACCGTACAAATTAAATATATGTATAGTGGATTTTCATTATAGGTTTTGCCGGCCTTTATATTGACTCGTGACATGCAACGCCCGAGTTGTAAACGTTTTTTTTTTATATTAATGTAAAATTGCATTACATACCCTCAAATCAAGCATTAAATTAAATTTTGTACACATACTATATAAAAAAAATGTATGCAACTCGTGCGCACGATAAAATCGGATTTTAAGCACTTGTTGCGTAATATATTATTTTAAAATTGGTGGTTCTAAGACAAATAATATTAAAAAAAAATTTCCTGAAAAAATAAACCATTTAAGTTTTATTTTATGTTAAAAGGCGTAAAATGACCATCGAAAAAATACTTTTGTTCATCGAGTTATCTATAATCGTGCACGTTACAAACTTCCTCCTATAAATATGGTATTGACATGAATGGCTAAAAACTGTGAAAATATAGAAAATGTAATGTAAAAACGATGTAAAAAACTTCTTTTTTAGTTCAACTCAGGCCAGCTCTCTTAAATCAATTTTCAAACTTACTGCGTCGTACTAGATTGGCCATTTAGAATATGAAAGTCTGTCTTGGGATTTTTTTATACTTATACCTCAATAAAGCGATAAATCAAAAAGATGGATGATAGATAATATTAAGGAAAAAGGTGCATTAATAAGTTAAATATAAGTTATTTTTTAAGACTCTATTGTTGTAACTTATAATGTTAATAAGAATTTATAAGAAGATAATTGAAGTATCTAGACAAAACGAGAAAAATTCTTAGGTCTTTCAAGAATAATCTTACGTAGTTTATGTAAATGTTTAAGCCGGAAAAGTCCGATTCGTCTGACAAGTGTCTAATAAGGTTAGAAAAGTAAAATATAAAGGACGTGTAATAACTCTAAAAATTATTGTTATTATTTAATGAAAAAATTTGCGCTGCACAAAGATATATAATTTTGCTTTACACCTCGAATCCCGCTAGAACACGATTAAATTATTTGCATTACGTCTGCCCGGCGCTCTTCCTTATCTGTAAACACCTTTAAAAATTTGTTAATTACCGAAGATTTACAATTTGACGTTCGGCCAAGAGCTATTAATTATTAGCGCCCCGTTAAAAGCGCCCATATACCGCTGATTTATCGCGCTCCGAAATGCGCACATAATTAGGACGAAGATGAAATGCGCAATAAAGCACACTTTATTGATCAGAACTTGTACTGCGCTCGCGAATTAATGTCCTCCCTGCGAGGTGCGTAGGTATATATACATATACATCCTCGCGTGCACCCGCAGATGAGGCGAGAAACTGCAGCGGCAGTTTCAAGTTTAGGAAAGTGATAATTAAGAACTGGCTCCGAGCGCAAGCTCGCGCGCACGGGGATAAGGGTATAAATAGGCGTTGAAAGTCGCCGCGTCAATGTATCGTAAATGATGAATGGGAGGGCGGAGAATTTTCGATGCTTTGCGTAGGTTTTTCTCTTCGTCTTGGTTTTTTTCGGACAGTCGTGTTGCACAACTACTTAGACGCTTTTTTCAAATTCTGCTTTTTATTGTAAAATCGTGAATTTTAAGCTTATAATTTTCTGTTAGATGATTAGTTGATTTTTAATTTTGATTGAAGAATGATGTATAATAAAATTTAAAACAATCAACAGTTTATAATATTCAAATTTCCTAGTTTAGAAGATCCGCCTGGTAATTAGACAGCAACCAGTATTAGACAAACAGTATAAGTAGTTTTGAATACCTTCCAATAAGAGAATGTATCGGTGTCCTGGCTACATAAAATTCTGAAAAATCATATTTTCAACTCATTAAAAAATAGCACCTTGGTTTGTTTTAAATAACTTAATTAAGTTCCTTGTTACTACTTATTTATGTTTGAAACTGTATTTGCCGAATAATGGACAATGAAAACTTGTATTTGTTGAGTATTTTCCTACTTTAGATGTCCAAATTCACACCCTAAAACATTGATTATTTTAATAAAATGTAGTACTCCAGGGTATTCGGGGTCGCTCTTTAAGACCCCGGTGTCAAAATTAAATTTCATTTATCAGGAAATCAAATATGGCAGATGATATTACGAAAGTGACTAAAAAAACCACAATTTTCTTTTTAAAAGCTCAATTTTGAATCA
This sequence comes from Gastracanthus pulcherrimus, assembly GCA_949152435.1. Taxonomy (NCBI): domain Eukaryota; kingdom Metazoa; phylum Arthropoda; class Insecta; order Hymenoptera; family Pteromalidae; genus Gastracanthus; species Gastracanthus pulcherrimus. The sequence goes on from OX424572.1 coordinate 91,180,315, forward strand.
AAAACGTTTTGTTCACTTTACCGGAAGTATGCCATTGGTCGTCAGTGTTCTTAATCAGCGACATAATAAACACCAAAAGAAGAATATTTATGAATATTTAAGAAACTTTTGAAAACCGGACCGCCATTTTGAATCTGACATTTTTAATTTTGATAGTTTTATTTTGATAATCTCAGATGAGTAAAGGGCGACGTATCGTTGTCGAAAAGTGGCAAAATAGTGAAAATATTGTAAAGATTGCCACAAATATTTGTAATTTAGTGAGTTTTTGAGTCGCCAAGTTGGATCCGCCATTTTAAACAATGCAAATGCAAGTAAAACTGGACAAATCGTAATAAAATTATGATTATTAGTATAAAAGACTGTTAATTACTTGATTTTTTATAAATAAATCAACGTGAAATGCGAAATTTCGAGTTGTTTCACGATTTGGCCGACATTTTGAAGTAGCTATTCTTTTTTTTTGGAAAATTTTTCAATGTGCATTCTTAAACCACAGCAATTTTGACCACCAATGGCACACTTCCGGTAAAGTGAACAAAACGTTTTCGACTCGAAAGCGAGGTTTTTAAAAGAAAAATTGTCGATTATTTGGTTACTTTTTTAATATCATCCGCCATATTGGATTTTCTGAAGGATGAAATTAAATTTTGTCACCGAGATCTTAAAGAGCGACCCCGCAGAATGCCAAATTTTATTAAAATATTCAATGTTTTAGGGTGTAAAACTCTCAAAGGTATGAAAAAATTTAGGACACTTGGTCGTTAATGGGTTAATATAGTATGCATTTATAATAGTAACTGCTGGAATAATTTAATAAAACCAGGCTTTACGTAGGTATACACCTGCTAAATATTTGATAAGTATGATTATTATTATTATTATTATTGTTATTATTATTATTATTATTTTGTGGAGGGAGAAGATGGGACGCTTTCTTAACCGGGAAACGCTCATTTTCTCTCATTTTATGAACGTCGCAGAGAGGAACAGGGATAATTCTCCTTTCCGTATGGAGATGAATGCGCCGGTTCCAATACCCGTATAAATGAGACGGGTTAGATCTGACGGACCATGGGGGGATTTATAATTATAAATTTTTAAATTTTCTTCAGGTCAAGGCAACAGCGGTTGTCGAGACAATATTAGAATGGCACCATCCTGAAGTAATGTGATAAACGGTACCAGGGTGGGTTCCGTCAGAAGAGGAAAGGGTGGTAGGTTTTACTGGGTCGGTTTGCGATGCAACGGCTGTGTAGTATTTTTTCGATTTATTGTTTATTTTAATTTTCGTCCTATATTATACCCAACCAGCCCCACACTATCCGACTGTAGGGACCCAATCGGGTGTGCCTTAGGTGGCATTTCCTATATATCCTCGAAAAAAACAGGAAAAAAAAATTACTATTATTTTATTTTACTCAAATCATTAATTTTCAAAATAGCATTTTATAGAAAATGTAGGTAGGGGAGACCGGGGCTACTTTGAATACGGGGCAACTTCATAAAATTCAAATATCTTTTATGATCAACGTTTTTGTATTTTTGATACGGTACAATGAAATGGTCATCAAAATTGAACATTTTTATCAAAGAATAGATGTCAATTATTTTCTGTGACTTTTGCTAATGTATACAAGTTGTGTTAAGTTATTCAAACAAGTTATTCATTATACGAGAGTTCTTAGTTATACAAAACTTATTAAACCAAAGATTTTGACGCCTCAAGCGATTTGACTAGTGAACAGGTAGATTAGTTATCTATTCCCAAAAAATTCCTGTTTCCATATTTAAATACATGTAATTTGGGGCAACTTCGTAAAAAAAGTTTATTTAAATAATTTAAATAAAATAATAATAATTGCAAACATGCAGACCTAAAATATTTTTTTTCAACTACCCAAAAACCTAAACTTGATAACCATCTTTCATAAAAATGATTTTTAAAAAACATTTTAGAACAAAAGGTTTAAATAAAAAGTTTTCAAAGTAACCCCGTCTCCTCTATATATTGAAAGAACTGATGGTGTCCAATACTGGGCGACCATTTTAAAATTTAATAATTGATTTGAGCTTATTTTATACATTGAATTTTAATATTTTTAATAATTTAATGATACCGGGTATAGGTGTAGTGTTTTATGGTTCTAAACCCTAACTCAAATAACTTTTTTCAGCTGAATTTAAGGTGGCTTTCTGGTCTAATTTAAAAAATCTCCAATTTTTATTCCTTTAAATTACCACTTTACAGGTATATCCATAGTGATCTTATTAAGTTATATACCAATTTTCAGATATTTTTATTGAGACAATTTCAAGTTATCCAAGATAAAGTACCTTTTTCTCGTGAAAATTGCAGGTATCTTTGAAGTTATCCTCGCGCATTATACATTGCTATATACCTTTGCAAAAATGTATGTACATACTTTGTATGAATACAAATGAAATTGCTAGCTTAAAGTTTTTTAAATTTAATCATTAACTTTGGAAAAAATCAGAATATAATTTTGTTTTTAAATTGTTCAAAAAGACTTCATATTTTAAATATAAACTTACTGTAATTAATCTTTTATATTTTAACTAGTATTTTGTTCCCACTAGTAAAGTTTACCATTAATCTCCATATATACCCTTCAAGAAATTTATCATATTGTGTCGAAGATAGTTCTACCTACATGTATTCCTGACGAGCCCAATAGGCAGTACGGGGCGAAAAACATTTAATTTTATATTGGTTTTAAGAAACCTTATTTTCGCAAATTAAATGTTGTAGATTTTAAATATACTTTAATGTAATGTAATTTAATGTATTTCCCTCTTATTGATTACATTTGCATTGTCAAAAAGTTCTACTATGGGGATGGAAGATATGATATTTTCATCGTCTCTCCATTAGAGAGAAAGAGATAGGTACAAAATTATAAAAGAAATGTGCTCGTAGAGACCGATAGAGTCAAAATAAATTAAATTTGATATTTTAATTTCGAAAAACTGAACAAGTACTTCTTTTTAAAATACTTTCATAAGATATTCTAAAAGTTTCATAAAAATCCGTTAGTATGATTTTCGCCAGGACAATTTTTAATGTTGAAAAGTTAATTATCCAGAAAACAACGTTTTATAAAAAATTGTATTTTTACAGAACTATTTGATTATACGTATTATATTAATATAAAAATTGGAAATCAGTTTTCTCTTGGTAATTAAATGACTATTTAGGTTAAAAGCCTTAACACAAACATATTACAAATACTCTATAATAATGATCTACGGTAAAAAGATTATTCAAATCGCAAAGAATAACGAAAATTATTAAAAAATATTTTTAATCATGAGGTTTTTTTAAAGTTTAGAGTGCTCATACCATTATTTAAATATTTTTTTTGTAGCTGAAGAATGGGTAACTATCTTATAATGCAATATTTCGATACAGTGTGCGTAAAATGAGTTTTTACGCACTGTTTTAAGTGTGTAAAATGTTATTTTACGCATTAATATAAAAATCATGTTTTTAAAACTCAGGTATGGAATTTCTCACTCCGGTGTGATCGCACAACTCACTCGATTAGACACTAAGAGCGCAACATTCAACGCCTGAGTTGCAAACATTATTTATCTATCTATAATTATTTTATGCCGTCAAAACGGGCGTAAAATCCTATTTTTCTAATAGGATGCGTCTTAACTCATGCGTACGAATTATACACACCTGCGACTCATGCGCGACGATTCGCTACTCGTGTGTAAAATCGAATTTTACGCACTTGTTGCATAATATACTAATTATACCACTCTAACCTCAAAATCACAACTTTGATATGATTTTTCGGCGCTCGTGGTATAAAATACGATTTGAAACTATTGCTTAATTAGATTATATACCTCATGTGATTTTTAATGTGGAAATTGTACTAATTTTGCAATATAACATTATTTTTAAAAACAACAAATTTTCAAACTTTAAAGCGTTGTTCTCAAAACGCATTTTTAACCGACTGCAAAAAAGGAGGAGGTTCTGAATTGACCTGTATATTGTTTTAAAATAAGCAATATTTTGAGATCTAAAAAAGTACCTAAGATTATTTCCTTTTTGAGAAAACTTCGGAACACAAAACCTAACCTCAATTTTCGCGTTCCGAAGTTTTCTCGGAAAGGAAATAATGGTTGGTACTTTTTTAGGTCTCAAAATGTTGCTTATTTTAAGACGAATTGGGGTCAACTCTTAGTTTTTCAATTAACAAACAACTTTTTCAGTAAATAGCAAAACTGTGATTAGACACGGACAGCGAACACGGCTTACTCTTATTAACTGTAACTCAAACTAAAATGATTATTTTTACTTCAAAATATTTGTGAAAAATCATGAAAACGTATATATATATAACCTGTTATAGAAAAAGACCACATACTTTTGTACTAAAAATCCTCAAAAAATTCCTCTAATTCCGACTTACAACAACAGGTCACCCCTTAATACTTTGAGAATATGTACTATTATTTATTATATTTTAAAATATTATTTTGTTCGTGTTATTTTAATTAGTTAGATTGTAAATTGATGATTTATAAATTTAAACCAAAATTAGTAAACAACAATTAAGCGAATAACAGATTTATGGAACATCTTAATTAAAAGATAAATTTAAATTAAAAAAAAGAAAACATATTTTTGATAAATATTATTTATTTTTGCACCAATAAAGAATAAATGTACATCTTATTCACAAATTGCGCATAATCGAAACTTGTATAATTGATTGTGCCTAAAATGACATAAAGAAAACATGAAAAGTTTGTTTCTCTATCTTATTCATTAACGTGATTATACAGAATATCGAGGAAAACAATTGCGCCTACTTGTAGATCGACGCTTTAGTTGAATTAATTTAAGTGCTTCAATGTAAAAATGTATAATAACAATTTTCTTAACATTTCTCATCCCTTTCAATCAATGTTGCAATAAATACAATACATACAGTAGTTTAAACTTAAAAAATAAGAACGTGATTCTTATCTTATCACCCCAATACCATTAAAATTTCACTCATAATGCATAGTTTTAACAGACTTTACTTACACAGAAAATTTTAACAAAAGCACAATAAACAAAACAATTAAAGAATTTTAAATATTGCTTCAAAAGTGTTCATTCAATCTCATAAACTACGATTGTGAATTATAAGTGATTATTCATGACTGGAAAGCAATTGAATTGAAATTTAAAATATTATTTACATAATAAACGTTCTGTAATTAAAATGAAATGATAAATCTTTTGGTTTATATTCATTGTAAAAAATTCACAGATTGTACTATTATTTTTCTCTTTTTGTTTAAATTAAATATTACATCTGTTGCGTTGAATTACCATTCCATGTGTTATTTTCGTCGTTGTCGTTGTCTCCAGAACGAAGTGTGTGAATGTTTCCACGAGCCCTAATTTTCGATGCTCCTTGACCACCTAGTCTCCTGTATTATGTAAACGTGAATTTGTAATCAAATTTTTTTTAAATAGAACATAATTAACTTATTTTTCAAAATAATACAAACCTTGCTCCCATATTTCCAATTCGTCCGAATGCTGCGTTTGCATTTGCACCAAATACGCTTCCTGGATTTCGGTTATCGTTGCCACTGTCATTTTCACCGCCGCGTGGTCTGCCACTAAAGTATCCAATGACATAATTGTATATGCTAACAACAGGTGCAAGAAGTGTCCAAATGAAATGAGAAAAGATTCCACCTCCATCAGCTGACTTGATTACAGATGCAGGATTGCTCTGAAATAATTTAAGTTTAGATTTTCATTTTTTGTTTATGTAAGTATTTAAATTAATTTTTATTAATAATTGAGAAAGTTAGCTTACTGATTTGATAGGTAAAATTAAAATAACTGATGAAGGAACTAACTCCAGTTCTAAGAGAGTTTTGGTGTCATCAGCATTAGTAAAATCTTTTCTTGGGAAAAATGAAGACATTGCAAACTGTCGAAATGGTAATTGGGCATTTTGAACCACATATGTTCTTAGGCTACCAAGCGTACTTATTGCTTCAAATGTTCCGGTTATACTGTTTCCTGTTGGTAATTTAAATTGAATTCTTGCTTTTGTCATATCACTTGTAGGAGCAGCTTGAGCTCGAGCTTCTGCTTCTTCTTCAGTTTTTTTTTGCTGTTGAGCAGCCTTTTCCTAAAAAATAATTTCTTAGTTTTATAGTTTTATATTAAAAAAACTATATTGATTCAATTATCTACCGTATAGATAATATAAATGAGATACTCTATTATAACCATATTAATCACCTGTATATGCAGTTCATATTTTTTCTTGCGCTCTAATTTATCTTCTGCAATTTGCTTCAAGATTTTCTCTCTAGCGGCAGCATCGGCAGCTTTCTCTTTTAGCCTTTCTTCGTGTGCTTCTTTAATTTCACGATCTTGCTGCTGTTGTCTCACTTTTTGAACATCTCTTCCTGTTTTTCGTCTTTCAATTTCTCTCTCCCTTTCTTTACGGTCCTCTTCTTCTTGTTTCTTTTTATTTTGCAATTCAATTAATTCCCTAGCTCTTCTTAGTTTTTCCTAAAATAATATTTTTTTTTTATAAATTAAATTTATTCATAAGTTTTAAACTAATTGTTTTAATTTTAGTTGTGGAATGTTATTATTACCTCGTGGGCAATTTCTGCTGCAAGCTGTTCTTCGACTGTAAGAGTTATACTGCTATTCGTATCATTAGCACTAGTTGAGTCTTTTGAACTTTGACTAGGATCTGATGCTGTAGGTTCTATATTCTTACTTTGCGATTGATTTGTTACTTGACTACTATTAGAGGAATGTGCTTGTTGTTCAGCATCTATGAAATTAGCTGATGAATGTTTTGTTTGAGGATTTGCTCTAAGCAATATGGAATCAATTTTTGCTGTTAAGTCTGTTGGTGTTAAAGCATTGCCAATAATTTCCAGAGGTGTGCCACTCTCACCGATGAAGAATATTGATGGAACAGGAACCAGTTGATCTAATTGTTCAGATAAATAAGTTTAAAATAATTTTCAAATTTTATAAACCACTAAGTAGTATTAAAACTTTCGCTGCGGTATGAGTCACCGATGTCTCATAGTTTTGAGACTTGAATATTTTTACAAAAAAGATAATCACAAATTGTTTTCCAGTGATTCCTTAACTATGATGTAAATAGGAAAGTAAAATGTACTTTTGAAACTTTTTCAGATCATCATAAATTTGTCATCACTAATATAAAGAGCTTATAAAAAATGTAGATTCCTCCCACCACAGCAAAAGTGTTAAAGATGGATGACGTAAAAAATTATATGTTCTTATAATGTATACTTGATCAAATAAATTTCAAGTGTTCCAATAGTTTTAAATTGTCTTTCATCTTAGAATAAAGAAAATAAATAAAAAAATACATACATATCTGAGCGAAGAATGTGTAATTTTCAGAGTCGCTCTGCAATTTGATGGCAACAAATTTTTCTGATTCTAATTTCGATGACACTTCAGAAGAACTCAGACTCCGAGCAACATCCTGCGAGACATCATCCTTCCCTGCAAAAACAAAATCATCCATCGCATTACATCCTCGCCTTCAATCATACACATAAGTTCCAAATCTTTAGTCATGCTGAAATCGTGCCGAATGTTTGGGTGAATTTTGCACGTCATGAAGCAAGACTTAACCTCAAAGCGAACACATCTGCAAGAACACGAACCTTCGACGAAAACAACGAACACGGCCTTCTTCGCTTTCGACGCTGCCACGGCCTCAGCTATGCTGCCCTGGAACCACTTCATTTTCTTTTCCTCGATTTCACGGATTTTACGATTTTTCTCCACGACTTTTCCAGAGTTTTTCTTATTTTAATGAAACAATTGTTAGTTTACAATCGGTCCTTCGGTGTCACTGGGCAATTTTGGACGACTACGTGTGCATCAGCTTGACGTTTCGCCTGTTGTGTTGGCCTTTGTGTGGTTGACGGTGTTGTACGGTGGCTCGCTGCTCGCTCCACTCGCGCGGATTCAAAGTTCGTAGAAATCGAAGAGAACAGCTGTGCATCAACCAGAGGGCTATCGCTTATCGAGCTTTTGGCCATGTTGGCGATTCGAGCGCACGCATACTCGCGTGGAGAAAAAAAATAAGAGGTTTTTGACGATTCGCGAGAACAACGCCGAATCATATAAATTATTAATTTTGCGATTTGATTCTGCGTTACATATTTCTGAAAATTGAAAAACCAGTCTCGCTACAAAACCTACTTCTCCAAAGTTATTATTTTAAGATTGTATATTTCATTTTAAACAAAAATGGTTACTTATCGGAAAATTCTATACAAAATAATCCGTCAAACGGCGAACAACATTTAAATAGCATTTAAATTTCACCAAAGAAATCTAATTTTACGCGTGGAATCGGGAATTCTGAACCTGGACCGTCGAGAGACAGTGCCGTGCAATCGCAGTGTTTTGTGGGTGCATAAACATTAAGAATGATCGGAAGTGTTGCTGCAGCTTCGCACGTGCGGTAATTTTTGTTTTTTAACTCGTCGATTAGATTGAAATAACATCGGCGATCATGTCGCAGCTCTTCGAAAAAGGTGAGTACCGAATTACCTATTCATGATCGAAAAATCACGTGTAATTAAAGGGTGAAATCACACCCACACACGAGGTTCGTCGCGTAGTTTTTGTGATTCTTACATACACATAGGGTCGTATAAAAAACTAGGCGCTACGAAAAAATATCTGATATTACATATTTATGGGCAAGATAGGTAATAAAAAGGAAAGTAAGCTCATTTTATTGTTCCAAGTATTTGAGCTTATATTCAGAATGTTTATTGGTAGTGATTAAAGTATTCAAAATCATTAGAATTGTAGTATTTCTAACCTACCTTTCTCAGTTTTGACAATAATATTATGAAACACTGGCTCACTAAAATATTCTTTATTTAAAATACAACTTAGAAAGTATCGTTATTTTTTTTTGATTCTGTGAATAATATGTATGTTATTCATAACTTGTAATTTATAATAGAAAGATGGTGTTATTTACAAAACTGAATTTTTCCTAAATATTTGCTCAATCAAATCGTCGAATCAAATATTTGCTGAATCAAATCATCATCAAAAACAGCACTGTTTAATAATAATATTATAGGTACTGGTATAATAGTCTGATATGGTAAACTAAAAACTGTTTTAATTTTTAAATGGCGTACAATTTAGAATTTAAATAGCGACCTTTATAAGAAACAAAGTATTTTCGCATTCATGGACATGGAAATCGCGGTTTACTCTAGTAAAGTCTTATATTTCAACTTTATACATATTTTTTGCTTCTCTATGTTTCTTTATAATAAATAGTATATTTTAAGAAATTAAAAGAATAATTTTTAGGTTAAAATTTAGAATGTATGAGAGAATATATCTGTATATTCGTGCTATACATGCATTGCATCGTTTTGTTCCACATTCGTTGTTCCGTACGTGGTGGAACGCCGTGGAAACACAAAAACGTCGTAATGGCGTAGTGCGTCCTGTCCTTGCGTATTTTCCATTCTTCGCGATATATATGTTTCTCGTTCGTTTTAAAGTAGTTTTTTAAACGTTATCCGCAAGTGCCGCGTTTTAATCGAAGCAGCGCGCGACGACCGACGTAATGTTCGACGCTGGCGCGAGGAAAACGCAGGATTATCGACGTTTTTTAATTCGGAGTCACGAGTGCGTCGCGTCACTGATTCATTCTTAGGAAATGGGGAGTGAACAATACAAATAAAAGCGTGATACAAATGCACCTGTTGCTCCTAATGCTTCCAGTCTGACAATTTCTTTTACTACATTCCAACGCTGAATTAACAAGATTGATACTCCAGCGCAGTCCACATGTACCGAAGTCAAGTCCGCAGTCTGTGATTAGTTTTACACGTATCTTGTAATGCAAAGGCGAAGCAAATATGAAGGTAACCGTGTGTTTTGATCATATTAGAGTCGTTGTGCCTTGCGGAGATGGCAGTCTTCTTGTCAGGGACCTCATGCACGAGGCTATACTTCGTTACAAGAAGGCCACGGGGAAGAACGATAGTACGCTGACTATCAGCAGCTTGTCTTCCTTGACCGGAGGTGGAATACTGGACCCAGACGACAGACTGTGTGATGTCGCAGATGACAGAGAGCAGATTGTTGCACATTTTGTTGGATCTGATGTTATACATGCAGGTGGAGATGGAGCAAGTTCGGTTGGAACTAATAGTCCTGACTTTTTTCACACAGAGGGTAAGGAACATCGCATGTATACCAGTAGATCCACAGGTAACATCAAAAGAGAGAGCACGAAAAGGTTATCGATGCATGTACTTTCTTCGAGGGAGCCGTGTTTAGCAACTTATTCGGCACTTTCGCTGCCTCGTGAATCAAGGCGCAAGGAACCACTTGGACAGGATGCAAAAGCCTTGTACGAAATACCAAACAACCTAAGATCAGATTTGTTGGATCAAGGAGAGATACGTGAAATTATTATAAAGAATGAAGCAGGACCACTGGGATTACACGTTGTGCCTTGTTATGATTTACTAGGGAACGATCAAGGTCTTAGAGTAGAAGGAATAGAGCCTAATGGACGGATAGCAAAAGATGGTCAAATAGACTTACATGATAAAATTATCAAGATCAATGGACATAATTTATTAAGAATACCATTTTCTAAAGTACAAGAAATTTTTCGATTGTGCATGAATGAATCTTGTTTGCAAATATCTGTATTAAAACACAAAAAACCTCAAGACAAGAACATACAAAAGGCTTTAGGAAATTCTAGTAGTTCAGACAAAACTGGAGAAAATGACGACAGCATAAAGCGATTGCAATGTGCTAATTACAATTTATTACAAACAGCCAATACTCGTAAAATTGGGAAAATGATCGAAATAGAATTAACTAAGGGCAATAATGGATTGGGTTTTAGTGTTACCACTAGAGATAATCCTGCTGGAGGCCACTGTCCAATTTATATAAAAAATATACTCCCTAAAGGTGCTGCAGTTGAAGACGGTAGATTAAAACCAGGAGATCGCTTACTTGAAGTAAATAACTTAGAAATGACTGGAAAAAGTCAAGTTGAGGTTGTTGCATTGCTTAGAAGCATTCCACCAGGTGGTAAAGTTAGATTAGTTGTATCTAGACAAGAAGAGGTGTGTGCAAACACATCTGAGAGTCAAATTGGAGTTCCCATTGTTACTCCAGATGCATCTAAGAAATGGAAACCTCCACATGAATCCCCAACAAAGAAGAAAGAAGAATCAGAAACATATGATAAGTGTAATTTTAAAACTGTACAAGTATCGGATGATGTTGTTTTATCTCCAAGGAAGAATCGAGTGATTCTTGCTCTGGATATTCCAGTTCATGATTCTGAAAAAGCTGGTTTGGGTGTCAGTGTCAAAGGTAAAACTAGTACAAGTGAGGACAGCAGTAACATAGATTTGGGTATTTTTATTAAAAGTGTATTGCACGGAGGTGCAGCCTCAAGAGATGGTCGATTGCGAACAAATGATCAATTACTTAATGTCAATGGGGTTTCATTGCTTGGATTGTCAAATTCTGATGCTATGGAAACTTTGAGGAGAGCTATGCTTAACACTAATAGTTCTATTACGGGCGTGATCACTCTTACAATTGCTCGTAGAGTCTCCTCATATGAAAATTCAAGTGAAAAATGTTTTTCAGAGAAAATTTCTCCTTCCACATGCAAAGGAGACTCAACAAGTAGTATTTATATAATGAATTCGAATGCTAAACAAAATGATGGACATGTTAAAGAAAAAAACAATTTGAATTCTCAAACAGATATATTAGACAAAAGTTTGCTTTCAGCATCAGCTTCACCATGGAATCCTGTAATTGACAGACTTACAGAACAGTATAATAAAAATAGTTTAAGAAATGAAAGTTATTGCATTGCAACGAACAAAACATGGATGGATCCAGTCAGTATTGCAAAAAAACATAGTATTGGTCAACGGAACGATCATTTAGAATCAGTATTACTAGAGGAGTCTAATGAAAATTCTCACAATTCAAATTCGGAGCCTAAAAGAAGTGCTGATGACAAGGACAGTCAATATTCTGGAGATCTGACATATGATAGTCAATTGTCCCTCGAAGAATTCAATGCATCAACAAATAAATTTTCTAGAGATGCTTTGGGAAGACAAAGTATGTCAGAGAAGAGACATGCTGCTCTTGATGCCAAAAACACAGATACTTACAAGAGGAATAAAAAAATTCGTGAAGGCAAGGACAATAACAATAAATCTGATGAGCAGAAGAATCATAGTAAAAAAGACTATAAAGCTGAAAGTTTTGGAACAACAAATAGCAGTAAATCATCAATCGGAGAAAGTTCGAAACATTCCCAACCAGAGTATTTATACACCATTCCAGGATGTAACAATAAGCTAATATCGCCGCGAAAGCATTGGTTAGTTGACGACGTTCACACCGGTGAAGTATCCAATAGTAGTAATAATAAAGAAGATCAAGGCTTTTCAAACACTCGAGGAGACATTAAGCAGGCATCATTGAATTCTGCTCTAGACGACCGGTATAAGAGGTCGAGGAAAAAAAGTGGAATTAGGTCGATGCTTCGTCTAGGAAAAAATCGAAAGTCATTGAATTTTGGGGATAATATTGAAAGTCGACACGAGTCCAGTAATTATTGCAGTGGGACGATTAACTACATAGCATAATTAACAGAAGGAAGAAGAATGAATTTTCGAATATTTGTTTTCGAAGGAATCTAAAAAAAAAATTTTTAAATGTATATGATAGTGCATTGAGCGTCGAACGCGTTTCTCCATTCTTTTATTATAACTTTTTTACTGTAAGAGATGATCAGTGCACTATCACTTCGTAAGTTTTTGTAAAAACAATTCCAAAGTGCCTTATGTCTGCAGGAAAGAAACGAAATCGATAGAATTAATGAATTTTTGTAAATATAATTTTGTACTTCACTTTGATGATTATTATGTATACGGCTAAGCGAACGAATCGTGTATTTTATTTTGTCGATAATGTTTTTGCACGGAGCCTAAAAAGTCACGCGAATTCGACAATTAGGAAAAATGCAAATCGTAAATTGCAAATTTCACCTCCCACGTAAATTGTAAATTCAAAACCAAATGTAAATTTTATATAAGTAGATTATCAATGCGTAATAAAGGTCTTATGTTGGAAGAATTTTAAAATTATTTTAGGTGAGATTTTATGATGATTTTGTAAAACCCTAACTTAAGTATTTCATTAGGATTTATAGTATTGGATTTTGTTATTATTAAATTATAAAACGAAATATTTTAGTTAGGGTAAATGAATGATCTAAGGAAATGATATTGTTATAAATAAATTTATGTATGTTTTACAGTAATTCAACCAATCCGAACATCAGTTTTCATGCAACAGAAGCGATTTAGAGGAAAAATTAACATCCAGAAGCCAAAAGCTCCACATCATGAACGGGGAAAAGTAGAGAAGTTTATAACACCTTTTATTCCAAATCCTGAAGCGGTTTTACCATGGAGGGAACGATGCCTAAGAGAAACCGAAATATCAGGAAAAGAAAAGATCTTTAATCCATATGATCAAATAATAGCAAGAGAATGTCTGAATTGGTTTAAGAGTTCAAATATGATCGCCTATTTCCATGCCAATTCCATCAAGGCAGAAGAACAATTCGAATTTGCCGTGCCACTTAAAAGGGCAAATATGTACTTTAAAGGTTATCAACCATCGTTAATAGATTTAGCCTTAAAAGATACTATTTACGAGCCAACATTGCATTTAATTCAGAAAAAACAGCGTGTTGCCTTTTTCGTCTTCAGTCCAGATACTAATGTAGATAAATTAGTCAAAATCGCAAAGAAGACGCCACAACTTATTTTAATAGGTAAACTATAAATAACCATTTTTTTTTATTAAAAAAAATAAGTATAGGTAAAGACAAACAAATAAACCATATTTTCTTTTATTTCCAGCCGGCATACTTCATGGGAAGCTGTTGAGCCGTAACGAATTTATAGAACTGGGCAAATTGGATCTCGTGACTGCACAAGCTGGTCTTGTCCAAGTTTTACGCACTGCAGCTGGAGGAAATCTAAATCAACAGTTGACGCATCATCAATCTACTTTGGTTACCCGGTTAAAACAAATAGGTACAAAACAAGAAGATAAGCCCTGTGATGTGAATGAATAAATAACAAAACAACGGTGCCTATACGTTTTTTCAAACCATATCGATAATTTATTACGCGTTATAGGTTTACATAAAGCTTTACGTAAACTGCGACTAGATTCCTTTGTATAAGAATATAAATAAGAGTATTAATTAAAATTGAAATTAGGGCCTTAATTAATTATATTATCACTCAGTTATCCTTGCACATCATCTCCTTCTCCATAACTAACGTCCAACGAGAAGTCCTTGATTAATTCAAAACATTTAAAGTAATCTGTACATCTTCGTTTCTTTTCTCTCTATCGAATAAAGATCGCTTTACCCAATGGAAATAAATTTGAGTTACAGAACGCTTAACGCTATCCTCAGTGGCAATAATTACATCGAGGGTGACATTTCACGCCATTTTCTCCGCATCGACAGCCACCTGAAGTATCACCTTTGCCCTAAAAAAGAACATTAAAAATCGGAGTTAATTTCTAATTACGTTTACAAAAGTAAAATAAATAATACAGTCCACTCTCGATAATTCAAACATTGATCATTTTTTTTATATTTTATACAGTTTTTTATCTGCGTTTTCATTCTGCTGTTTTAAACAATGTTCAAAAATCTTGATTACATATTTGAAATTTTTGCTAATCTAGATTTCGTCTATTCTCATGCTAAACAATGTAGGAGATGTCATTGATTCAAATCTCCACGATTTTTATTCTTTTCACTCTCGTTAATTTAAGTTATTCTGTTTTAATTCGCTTTAATATTTTGACGGCTTATTAGAAATTACAAACGAATTTTTTTTTCTTTCATTTAATTTTGACTAATCCGTACCAATAAATTTTCACATACTTGAGGGTAAAAATGTCGGTTACTGTGTCCTGCATCAATTACTGTACCAACGATATTTTTATTTAAAAGTTATAAAATTATATATAAAATACACTGATGGACGCTTTTTTCGGTAAAATAACGTATGACAATGTAAAAGTATGCAAACAAATGTAAAAAAGTGTAAAGTAGTGTACAAAAGTGTATGATAGTATAAAACATCTGAATTTGGACCATTAAATCTTTTTTATTTCAATAATAATCATCGATTTGTTCACTTCTTTCATATTCTAATTGAATAAACTTTAAAGTACGCTTTTTAACAACTTTTCTGTACTTTTTACATTTTTTTAAATAAAAAATTTCCAGCGGAGTATTTATTATTCTATGATTTTTTAAGTAAAAATGTCGAAGATGGTCACAGTCATCAATGTGAAAGACAGTAATTGGCTGTCATACCCCTAGAATTTGTAACAAACGAAATTTATTATTAATCGAGGTATCTTTGCTACAATGTATAAAGCATAAAAGTTCAAATTCACTTTATTCTTTTTATAAAAAATTGATAAATGCTTATTAAATGAAAACGTTCTACAATTCAAATTTTTAACGATTCAAACTCTTTCGCTCCATCCCTTCAAACATGAATCATCGAGGTCTCGACTGTACCAAAACGAAGACGAATCATATCGATATCGCACGAGGGCAACTCACTCCAGGTCCCCAGCGCGGACCTCGCGTCACCCAGCAGATCTCAGTTTTGCACATGGAGCAGCGAAGCCAGTCGCAACCCCACTTTTTCATTAGAACCACCGCGCAAGTGGGACACGGTAGGGCTTCGCCTCGGTCGACCATCTCTTCGAGCATCGCCGCCGTTCTCTTGGACTCGTGGTCGGTTTCTTTAGAATACTTCAGCTCTTCTTGATACTGACGGCAATTCTTTCCCATGTGCACGGCCTGCAAAAGTTTCGCCCGACGTCAGTACTTATAACACAAGATTATTTTAAATTAAATTTAGGGTTAACTTGTAAAATAAAGTAAGAGAGAAAGATAATTACAAAGAAATATTTGTTTATGTTGATGTTTTATGAGAAGGAATTATTTGAAAATAAGTCTTGCAGGATTAAGAAAAATTTATTTGCATACCCATACACGAATATATTTCATATTTAAGAAGCTACTCAAATTTATAAACTTTTAATCCAATATACCTACTAAAATTACAGATGCATTAAATCATCAAAAAGCAATATCTAATAGATTTATTAATAATGATTTTTTTTAAATCTGTCGTACTTTTTATATCATGCTTATTTGCTGTTGGTAAAATTATGAGTTACATGTGGTATTCCGGCGACTTTTATGAAATCCGGCTTTTAATTTAAAGTAGAAACTCGATTTCAGGAAAAAATTTGAGGTGTGTACCTATTAGGTATACAAAATTCTCTTCACTAGGAAAATATTTGATATGCAAAAGATATCAACAATTGAGCTCATGCTTTTGTTTTCAACCTAACGAATTTTTATTTTTGAATTAATTGTTTTTTCTATATACTATTCAGATTCGTTATAGAAATAACAACAATTTCACCGTAGAAAATTAAAAAATAATTAATAACTGAAGAACATCAACATGGATTTATTTATATTAGACCTTATTATCACATTATATAATCAAATCCGCATTGTTCTATAGTGATTATCCAAGTGGAAAAAAACTGCAAAAATTTCACTTGCAGAATTTTCTGCAGGTTTATCGGCAGGTTTCTCTGGAAGGTTTTTGCCTACAAGGTTGTTTGCTAAATATATCTGTCAGGAAGGAGGATGCCCATGGTTGCCCATGGCTCCTTCAGGTAAGACATTATAGGGAACCTATAAACAGATACGAGCATGGAGTAAAATATTGATTTTTTCACTTATTTAATCGAATTGCACTCTCATTTTTTTAAAGTTTCCCTTCATTTCCCCGGATGGAATTTTATTTTAATTTTCATATTTTTACAAACTCTAAACAATAGGGGGGTACTTAAATATTTGGAAAGATAAAATTGCATAAAAGTAAAATTAGGAACTATATTTTATGGAAAACGGAAAATTCTGAAAAGTTAAATTTGGAGAGAAAGAATTCAGAAGATATTAGTATAGAATAGAATAGAATAGTATTGAATATAGAAATATCGAAAGACCAAAGTATAAAAAAAAAATTCGTAAGGGTGAAAATATGGAAAATAAAAATTCATAGAGCCAAAATATTGAAAATCAATACTGATTTTTTTTAATATACGGGTAATACTACGGGCCCTTACCGAGTTAGCAGGTTGCATATCAAATTTTCAATATATTAATCAATAAAATTATTGATTTTCAATATTTTGGCTCTACGAATTTTTATTTTCCATATTTTCACCCTTACGAATTTTTTTTCTATACTTCGGTCTTTCAATATTTCTATATTCAATACTAATATTTCCCGATTTTTTTCCAAATTTAATTTTGCAGAAGTTTCCATTTTCGATAAAATATCTTTCCGAATTTTACTTTTATGCAATTTTATCTTTCCGAATATTTAACTGCCCCCAACAATAGAATTAGTTCCGTACATTAGCCTGCGTTTTCTTACTTACTACCGATCCGTGAGCGTCCTACTTATTATTTTAAAAAAATGTTAAAACCATCACTTGCATAAGTGAATGTCCCATTTGTATGTTACTATTTAGATGGTGGTAAAATTGTTACCAATTATTCTATAACGAATTAAAATAGCTATTTTAATACATTTGTTAAGTTGAAAACCAATAGAAATTTCATATTTCAGGGTATTTGAAAGATATTAGGGACGTATTGCACGGAATAATATACTGTATGAAAATAAAATAGTTTTTATGCCCATCTGAAAGAAAATGGCCACTTTCTTCCCTAAATAGCGAGACCAAAATTACGCATTTTGCCCGCAAATCGTGGGAAAAAAGTGACTTCACTAGAAACTAGTCCAAATTCCTTTATTTCGTCAAGTTCTACTAATAACCCTGATTTTCGATTGTTTTTTAACAATATTGCCTTTTCCAAACACAACAGTCCATTAGTCTCGCTTTCCAAGTCAAAAAGTGTCCGTAGTTGAGATTGGCATAAAGTACTATATGTACTATTAAATTTTGGCACCTTATTTATAAGGAAAAAAGCAACTTACATATAAACTTTTTGTTTGTTTTATTTATTATTTCCAAATTATTATAAGGAAGCTATTTTCTCAAGTATTCTGTATTGACCTACGTTGTTATATGTTAACATAGATTTTTAAAAATTAAGTTCTTAAAAACATGGTATTTTCAATTAACAATAATAAACTAACTAATGATAATGTTGTATGTATAATGTAAAAAAATAAAAAGTTTTGCTATGGGTATTATAAAGAATATATTATTTATCTTAAAACTTTCAGTATATTATTAAGGTGCTGCTAAAGCCCATGTTACCGTCAAATACGGGAAACCACTTATTTCATTCAATTTTCAATTTTGAGAAAATATCTCTCTGAAAGTTGTTGTTTTTGATTAGGACAATAACGTTTCATAAAGATATTTTTTAAAAATTAAAAATTAAAGGAGAAAAGTGGTTTCTCGTATTTGTCGGTGATAGGTGGCTTTACAATCACCTTAGTATTAGAAAATATCGCGTTTAAAGATTGAACAGCTTGATTTTTTGAAATTTACATCTACATATCCGTTTTTAAATATTCTTAACCCATTTGAGATGCATGGGCTCTGTAAGACTCCGTATAAAAAATTGTTTTTTCATCATTATTTGCTAGTAGTTTTTGCTCATTGCACATAAGCAGATTTAGTTCAGCCTTTCTAATGTCCCTTCTACACCTGGACTTTAATAGAGTCTCGCTTTATCTTTGATCATTAAATTATATTCACCCTATTTACGTAAATAAATATTGCGCGGTAAGTAAAAACAGAGGAAATGATTCTCTATTTAAATATATATCCGGCTCTTTTATTCCACTTTAAAAATTAAAACGCGTCTCAATTCAAATGTAGGTATACATAGAAAAAGGGCACAACATCATAGATAAAAAAGTTTAAATTAAGTAAAAAAATGATCTTAGAAATCCTCTTTCAAGATCGGTCTAAAGCTATGATCATAATCCAACCGCGCTCTGTACGATCACCTCACCTGGCAGGTAAGACAGTTGTTGACCTTGCAGACCGGGCAGAGGAAGTTGTTGACGTTGTCGTCGTAAATGCACCATCCAGGGCAGTCGGGGGTCTTGCAGTGGAAGGCGTTGTTGCCGGCGTTGTTCTCCGCCTGAGCTATGGACTTGGCGAGGTGCTGCTGGTAGACCTCGGGCGCGACGAGCTGCGCGTTGAAACATTTTAACGCGACATTATCACGCGCGTTATATAAACGGCAAGGGAGATAGTATCTCCCATGGAGAATTGTACGCGTAGGTACGTGTGTTTGTATAATTATTCTCCAGGGCGAGGTGATGTTTTGTTACTTACGGCCTTGATCTCGCGCTCCTGCAGCGTCGACTCGCACGTGTAGTCCGCGTCACGGTATGGGCACTTAACCTCGGCCTCCTCGCAGTAACGCACCGTATTGGCCACGCACAACCTGTGTGATTTTTGTTTTGGCTTTTTAACTTGCGATTGGTTATTGTGTTGAGAGAAAATATATTGCATTTAGAAAGATTCTATGTAGTCTATGTGAAAGTTTGAAGTGTAGTTGCATTCCAATACGTTACTAGAGAACATATTTTAGCAAGAGAGGAAGGAGTTTTCTTTTAATGAATTATACTTTTTTATGGTAAATTTTTTAATGAGAGGCTTAAGGATATGGTTCTGAAACTTTAGTTAAATGTAACAGATCGTGAAAGCCGAAAGTTTTTGTGGAGAGAAAAAGATCAGACTGTACATAGTATAATTTAAGAATAGACTATTTAGTTATTACACTTACACGCAGAAAAAAGTGATTGGCAATGGTTACTAAACACTCTAGTAAAACTCGTTCTAGTTGGGACAATCAATTTTACAGTAAAGCTTACTATTCTTATTGTTTTATTAAACAAATGCATTTAGCAAAAACAATTTTTTTTTTCAAGTAACTTGAAAGTCAAGTAAATTGTAAAACGGAATATATTTTTGAGTAAATTTAACTTCTCATGAACTAAACTTTACTAATTGTTTTAGTTATATAGTAAAAGATATCGTAAATAATACATTATTTTTTAGCATACGTTACTATAAGTTTTTTAAGTTACATTTTCCAGAAAAAAATTAATTGCACCTATTTTGCACTAGAAATTCTGGTATATTTTTAGTAACCGATACTATAAATTTGTACGGAGAAAAAAGCCGCCGCTGAGTTTATGATTCAGGAGTAGACAGTATCGGCGCTCTAGTAGTAAAGGAATCGATTGACCAGACATAAAAACAATGAACATATTAATTTAGATTTTAATCTAAACACTCTAGTAAAACTCATTCTAGTTGGGACTACCAATTTTACAGTAAAGCTTACTACTTTTTTGTTTCATTAAACAAATGCCTTTAATAAAAACAATTATTTTTTCAAGTAACTTTAAAATTATAAAACTAATTCTATTCTTTAGTAAATTTAAGTTTTCATGACCTAAAAGTTACCAAACCTTTTAGTCATATATACGTCACTACATTTTTTTAGTTACAATTACCAGAAACAGATAGATGTACTCTTTTTTTACTAGAAATTCTGGTACATTTTTAGTAAGTGACACTATAAACTTATCTCAGTATAGGACTATTGGATTATACATGCGGATGAGTTACGTTTTAAAATTGATCAACGTAAAATGCAGTGCATCATTTTAATTTGCGAAAAGAGACCCGCTAAACGGAAATTTTGAGGCATAATTATGTAAATAATTTTTAAGCATAATTGTTACTGTGTAACTCTGGTAGGATAATCTTCATGAATACACCTTAAATTTTTACGAATTCAGACTACATTTTTTCATTAATTAAAAGTGGAGTTTTACATTTGTTTGCAAAATGTACTGTTTTTTCTTTATTGCTCAATAATCGTATGATAAACTGAACATAACAGAATACGGTTTTTTTGATTAAATTTCAAACTCTTAAAAAATTCATTAAAAGCTGTGGATAGAAACATTTATGTACATACGAAGGTAATTTTTATTTCTGTAAAGCTATTCAAAAGTTTGAAAAAAGTTTTTTTCTGATTATTTTTTTAATCCTTTGCATTGGAAGATTTGAAAACTTTGGAAAATGTTTGCTTGTTGAAAAATGCCTTCTATTTTGTACAAAATATCACCATCGTTAGCTATTCATATGCAAGTGTTAGCAAATTCTTTGTTTTCTTTTGACATAAAAAACAGTAGTTAGCTTGTTTTTTAATTTAGTATTACATTTTTTTTATAAAAGGTATAATTTACTTTTATTAATAACATGTTTTTAAGCTTATTGATTCTTAGTAAACTCTGAGTAAAACTGAAGCTCAAGCTAACTTCGTTTTACAAAATAATAATAAACGTATCTTGAAAGTTTGCATGTGAACATGTTATTATAAAGAGTTAAGATTTAAATTGAGAATTGAGAATATTGATAAAATATTCCAAAATATAAATTTAGAAAAATTAACACTTTTAAGGTAAATTTCATTTGAGAACTTCATTTTCTTTAGTGCAAAATTGGTTTTCATAATAAAAGACCATTTAAAGTAAGTGTAGGCATAATTTCATTATGTTCTGTAATATAAAAATTCTTGATTTTTACTATAGAAAAATCGTAACGTATTTCTGTGAAAGCAAAAGTGGAAAGAAACAAGCTATATCAAAAATTATTTACAATTGTTAATATGTGTTTGTAAATATTAAAAACATTTAAGTCGAACATTTTGTTTCTAAGTATTTCTTTATTCTAAGAAAAATAAATATCGTGCAGAATAATTAACATTAATCAGAATTTGATAGTCTTTGATGAATTTATTTCTGCCAAGAATAAAATTTTCATTAATGTATGCTAAGTATACCTGCAAAATGAATGTAGACAGTCCCTCAGTATAACACCTTCGGCTGGAGCAGTAATCATAAAGCAAACAGGACACTCGATAGGTTCTGTAGTCGAAATGACGTCACAGTTTTCAAGTGACATCAGTTCCTCATAGCGTTTCAATTTCTCTTCCTTCGACAGTTCGGAATCTTCCTTCACCTGCGAAAATTCATACTGTTTATTTATGAAGAAACATTTGTAGATTACTATCTTATATTCACACTGGAAAACAATTATTGGATAAGTGTCAATTTTGGGCTTTCGAACTGCGTAGCTGAAGTACATCAATTTTTGTTTATAGAACGAATCCATTTGACCTAGAAAGATATGTTAAATTCGTCTTACTGTGCCCGACTTATTCTACTTACTACATTTAGAGAAATGCAGTTTTATAAAAAAATTGATATTTACTTATTTATTTTATTTTATTTTAATTAACGTCATCTTATGCACGCTCCTCGTCAACTTTTAAATATTTTTTTTTGCAAATTTACACAATTTTTGTTCTATGTAACTCAATAATTATAATACGAAAAGAATAGAATATGAAGAAAGTATTAATCGTTTATTAAAATATGTTGGCAACTATTGCCTGGTAGAAACGGAACAGTTATCCTGGTTATTTTCTGAAAATTTTAGTCTAAAAAGTTGTTTTGTTAACAAATAATAGTTTTCTACTATTTGAAAGTATGACACAGAATGCTAGAAAGATATTTATTTTCAATTTCAGCTGACCCTTCAAGAAAATTCGAATATTTTTCTTTTATTCTGGTATCCTTTATAGCCAAACGTATTATATTTATTAAGAACCCTTTTGAATTGAAGAAACCAAATTGTGGATACCATAATCTATCTTTATATTCTGATAATTACATGACTTCGGAGTGTTCTACTGTCGTTCAGTTCAGTTATTAAAAAAAATGTATTTACTCTTGAAATATTGATTAATACGCATAGAAAAAGAACAATATCAATAACTTTTATTGGATTTACTTAAATAATCCTCAAAATAAGTCAACACAAACTGTTCAAAGTTATTAAATGGCACCAGAAGATTATATTCTTTAAAAAATGAGTATTGTTTAACAATGCTAGTAAAAAAACTGTTTCAAAAATATATATTTCATTTTCTAGCAAGGCATGAAGTATAAAAGCTTGCGGCTAATTAAATTTTTCTCTGTTCGTAATTTATTTAAGCATACTTCACGAGCTTCTGCTTCGGCTTTCGCTTCACTAGCGGTAGCAGTGGCAGCTTCAGCTTTAGCGGCAGGTTCGGGCTGGACTTCGGGCTCTGGCCCAGGCTCAATTTCCGCTTTTACCTGGTGAATCAGCTCGTCATTCTTTTCATTTATTACTGCCTCCACTTGTTCCTCCTCCTCCTCTTTCACCACCACCACCACTACCGC
The DNA here is from genome assembly GCA_949152435.1 of Gastracanthus pulcherrimus. Lineage (NCBI taxonomy): Eukaryota > Metazoa > Arthropoda > Insecta > Hymenoptera > Pteromalidae > Gastracanthus > Gastracanthus pulcherrimus. The sequence continues at coordinate 91,203,847 of OX424572.1, forward strand.
CTCCTCCTTCTCCCCTTCTTCTTTCTCCTGCTTATCCATTTTAATCGCCACTTTATCCTGCAAATCTAAAAGTAATTTATGCAAGAGGCCGTTTTAGAGGAGTGCAAGTTTTTCTTTTCTTTTTGGCGTATGCCGACACTCTGTTTTGTACTTTTAATTCGGTGTAGCGAGTTTTCTATATAAGCGTACCTGGTGGTGCCACGAGATACAAAAATACAGGCGATCCCTCAACTGCCTGCAATTCCTCGAGAGTCGATTCGTCATTGTCAGCCAAATTTTTGCCAATAATCCAGCGCTGAACGTTCGCCGGTATTTCGAATTCAATATGAATTTTGGCCTTCAGCTGCGCCACCGTCATGTTCACCGGGAGCTAATAAAGACAGGAAGTATTACAAATATCGAGTAAACGGATCTTTTATTGTAGGAACGTTATAATTTATAAGCGTATTACTGGTGTAGCGTCAATATATTTATCGAAAACCCATAATTTTCATTTTATCGTATTTTCAAAATAAGAATGCATGACACGTATATATGTTTCATTAATCCGCTCACTGTCGAGTTATAGTATGATGAAAAAATATGACTTTTTTATATATAAGCGATGTTTATACATAAAAAAGCAAAAAAATATCAAAATCTAAGCTGGCTAAAGTATTATTTTTTTTTCAGTTGCTAAGTATTAGCTTTAAACTTATTTTTGAGTTTCGTATTGCATTGAAGCTATAATATATAGACTATACAATAGGCATGAATAGTTTTTCGCTCAAAATCAATAAGAATTCACTGTGCAAAATACTGTTTTAGTTTTTAGCTTAGTGAGTTGATAAAAAATACTTAAGTAAAAAAGATCCATGTTACAGTGTACATTAAATCAATATATTAATGAAGATTTATTGTGTTTTGTGATTACAAAGCATTCACAAATTTTTGTTCATTATTTGCAATTAAAAATACAATGATACTTTCATATTAGTATGATTATAATTTGAATTTAAAATTACTCATATTGTTAAGTATTTTCCATCAATTCGCTAATCCAAAAATTAAAAATACTTTACGTTGTATTATTACTGATTTTACATGAAAAACTAACTTTTGGTATTGATTGTAGATCCTGTAGAATCTTACAATCATAGTTTTTTTTAAATATTTCGTTGAAAGCTGTTTATTGTGGAAAATTGCAGCTAACAGGTTAAATTGAAACACGATAGGAATGAAAGTAAGAGGAAATTCGTGTACCTGCAGCGGTATGGGGCCCTGGTGCGCTTGTTTATCCTCTATGTACATGCTAAGATTGAGTTTTTGCTTGGCGCTGCAAGATCTTTGTCTCACGACAGAACAGTGTATCTTCAGTTGCGCCAATTCCTTAGCTAGACCCGCCGCCTGTTGATGATGACCCGACGCGATAGCTGCCTCCAGTTTCCGCAGCAATCGATTTACAGCCAGAGTGTTCATGCATTGTTTCTTTATCTCCTCTAGTTTTTCACCTTTTTTTCGGAAACAAGAAATTGAATAAATCACTTCACTTCCTACGTGTAATTTTAAATGCTAATATTTGTAATAGTGGTTTACATGACAGTGACAAATTGTTACTGAAATAAAGCTGTTTCAAAAATGTAATTTAGGTAATCTAATTTTAAAAGAAGTACTTGCAAATAAATATTATTTTATACTAATCGAAAAATATTGCAGCACTTTAAAATTTTTGTTTTTATACACATAATTTGTTAAAACTGCTAAAAAATGTGATCTTGGTGACTGAAGTGTTCACTCAGGAAGTTTTGCTATAAATATTAGAGAAAGATGTTTTAATATTCTAGATATCAAAATACACAGTTTTTGTTCCTGTACGTATGCGTATGTATGAGTGTTTGTGCGTACATATGAGCATATTTGTTTGTGCGTGTGTGTGCGTGTGTACATAAATGCGTGCGCATGAGTATGAGCGTGTGTCTATGTGTGTATATATACTCTGATATCTTAAGAATGGCAGAACAAATTTTGATCTAACAAAGTATTTTTAACACAACTGAACAATATTTTTCATTTTGATGCGCTTTGCTTTCATTACAATTTTTCTCCATTTTTAATTTATTTAGGAATTTATTTATAGGTATAATTCCAAATAACCAATTTTCTATTATAAGATAGATTTTCATACTTTTTTTTTTTAATTCACCCACGGTATCTAAATATAAAAAAAGCTATGCACTTTTTAATTTTATTAAATTAGCAACACTCATCGATTATTACAATCCTACCACTGAAATTCGCGTAACTCATTCTCACTTCTAAGCATTGCAAAACCGAAAAAAAATTGACCTTCTTCATTACTGTCGCTCCTGTGAGTTCCTTCACTGGCGTTTCTTTCCAGCCGCGGCCGAGCCGCCGGGACAGCGCTACCTCCTCTATCTCCTCGAAAATCAATCTTCACCCTCTGGGTAGATTCCTTTGCAGACGGCTTATCCGCGTTCGGCGCAAGCGGCGTCACCTGAGCATTAGCGTACAGCGATCTCTCTATCACATTAGCGTAAGTGTTCTCCGGACCCGCGGTCTTCTGAAATTCCGCAAACTCGTTGTCCTTGATCAGCTGATACGAGTTCCGGCGAGGCGGTTCGTTCTTCGAGCTGCTCACCTCCTGGACGACGACGACTTTCCTCTCCTTCGGTGGACCTGGTTTGGGCGTCGTGGCAGCGGCAGCGACCTCCACGACGATCCTGCGCACGTTTCCGCTGGTCTGCACGCCCGAGGACACCTTCGTCGAGGCCACTTTTGACGGAACAACCACTGCCGCTGCGGCAGCCTCTTCGCGGTGGGAGGCACTAGTGGACGGCTTGTTGCTAATTGCCTGCGGGAGCTTGTTGCTCTCTTCCGGCTTCTTCTCGGCTTCCGGACTTCTCTTGGGCTTCGGGCGCTTTGGCAAAGAATGCTTCATTTCCTTTAGCATCTCCTTGAGCTCGGCCGTGCTCTTGTCATCCACGCCACTTATTCGCACCACACTTGCAGTCGTTGCCGTTCCCCTCGACGCTCTCGTGGGCTCCTTGTTCTCAAAGTCGATCGAGGAGTTCGTCGACTTTGGCCACTCCCTCAGAAGCGGCGGTGACATGTTCTTTGCGGTGTCCGCGTCTTTCTCGGCGTTCACCAGAATATCCAAGACCTTTGCCACCTGGTTCGAGATGGACGACTCGTTGGGATTAGCACTGGTTCTGGCAGCGGCTAATCTTGAGTCTCTGGTCCTAAGCTGTCTGTCTATCTCGTCGAAGATCTTGTTGAATTCCTTATCAAAATTCGCGAGCTCTCTGTCCCCGCTGGCGTTCGGCTTATTCGCGACAATGGGGCTCTTTTCTTTTTTCTGTTTGTCCAGTTTATCGCGATTTGCAAGGGCGTCATCTATCACTCGAGGTCTGTCGTCGAGTTCGCGTCTCAGTCGAGCGATTCCCGTGGCCACGTCGTCCAATTCCGCGGCCAGAGTCTTGGCAAACTCTGCGTTATTTTTTTCAACTTTCGAACTGGCAGTGGTCGTTGTTGTGGTTGTCGTTGTAACTGTCGCTGCCGTTGTCATAGTCTGTAACGGCTTCACATCTACAACTACAGCCTTTGGAGAATGAATTACTTCCGAAAACATAGCTGCCGACTCTCTTTTTGGCGATGACTGATGCGGCAAAAAGTACTTGGACAGGTCTCTCTCTAATTTTTCGTCCACAGAGTTATCTTGTCTACCACTGCCGTTGCACTCTTGACTATACCGCTTGGCCTTGGCCTTTGGCGAGGCGCTGCTGCTATTCCTATTGAAGAAGCTCGAGTTCACGCTGACCTTGCCGAAGTTATTTCCTATGGCGTTGAACTTGGAAATCAGAGCTCTGGTGCTCCTGCGCGGTGAGCTCTCCATCGACGAGTTCACGATGTCCTGGACGATCTCCTCGCTGACGCCCATTCGCCTCTCGAAGTCCTCGTCTAGCCTCGCAGCCTGAAGGATCATGGATGCACGGTTCCTTGCCTGCTCCTCTTGCACGATCGCCGCGGCTTCCTTGTCCAGCTCGCTGATGTTCGTCAATATGGACACACCGGACTTGCGCTTGTTCTCCTTTTTCTTTTCATCGTGATGGTGTCGATCGCCGCGATGAAAGAAGGCCAAACGCGACAGCGAGCCTTCGAACGGGAACGACGAGGACAGCGTCGACGAAGTGGACGTGGACGACACGTTCTCATCCCTCGTTTCCGTGGGTACGGGGGACGACGGTAGACCCCTGAGAATGTCTCCTCCACCTCTTCTCGTGTTGGTGGAAGAGTCTCTCGACCCGCCACTCGAGTGGTCATTCAAAGCGTTGCGCTTATACCAGGGCCGAGGCATTATGGCACCCAGTTTCACGCTGTTCCCACCACTCGGCGTGGTCTGAGTACAACTCACCGTCGTACCACCGTCCGAGTCGCCGTAGACGGAGGTCGTTGGCGTCCTGGAGTCCGATCTCGGACTGTTGCTGGACGCGCACTGTCCGTCCTTCTTCGACAACAGAACACCCCTGCGCAGTACTAGCGTGTCGTTGCTGATGATCTGGCAGTCACCTTTCAGGGCCAGTAGCGAGTCCATACCAGTCGACGCCTCGGACGACAAGGTGTTCTGATTGCTGGACAGGGGTGTGGTCTCCCCGTACCCTGGCGGCTTGGGCGCCGGTCTGCGCTTCCGTCTGCCTCTGTTCGCGACTCTCGAACCACTACTTCCGCCAGCCACCACATCGACCTTGACGATTCGCTGCGTCGGCGGGTCCGGAGCGCGTCTCTTGCCCTTTACGTGGACCCTTCTGACACCCGATGCGGAGGAATCCGAGGTCAGCGTATCAACGACGCCATTGAACTTGTTGATACGATTGTCGTTGTTGTTTCTTCGAGCCTCGGCGAAGGCTCGCGGTCCGCGAGCGACGATCGGTATGCTGTCGTAGGAGATGAAGGCACTGTTGATGACTGGGTGCAGGGAATACCTCGTCTGGATGTCCTGCCGCTGGGAGAAGGCACTGGGCAGCGTGCACGTGGCGTTCGCTACATCTATGCTCCGCTTCAGTTCGTCATCCCGGTACTTGCGTTTCTCCACGAGTTTGACGGCACCGGGCGCAAACGGACCCACGGCTGGACTCGCGCTCGAGCGTTCCAACCTCAGGAGGGCATCGGCCGCGTCGCGACGCACTCCGCTGTGAAAGGCGAAGCTCCGGACCGTCGCGGTGCTGTAGAAGGTGTCTTCGCTGGAGGAACTGCTGCTGCTGGAGCTCGAGCCGCGACGCTTGTGCCTGCGGAAGAGCTGATGACGATGCCGACGCCTGCTGGTGCCGTTGTGGTTGTTGTTGTCGGCCGATGAGGTGGAGTCGCGTCGCTTGATGAACCACCTGAACAGCGAGAAGCGATGCTGATGCTGATGTTGATGTTGATGATGAGCGCTAGCGGCGAGGCTTCCGCTTCCGTTGGTCACATCCGGCTCGTGGCGATGATGGTGCCAGCTGCTGCGCTGCGTCTGCACGTCATTGAACGACTGCTGCTGTTGTGTCTGAGCGCTCATGTGCTCGACCATTTCGCGGCAGCTCGCACTCACTCACACACATATCCAGCTCATCCGCACGCACAGCTCTCCGGCTCGTAGCTATAGTCGCGGTCCTCGCAGCCAGGCGCAATGCACTTCATTCGCGTGCGCGTTGAGTTCTTTATTTATAGAATTCTCGGCTGGTGCTCTGTCTCGCTCTCTTGGCGATTTTAACTTCCAGAATGGTGCATATCTTCGGCCGCCCGTTTTTCCGCTTGGCTCGGCTCAGCTCGGCTCAGTTTGCAGCAGCAGCGGTACAGCCTCGGTACTCAGGCAGAAACGAGAGGGCAGAGGCGACGAGGAATGTTAACTGGGCCGAGATTTAGACTCACTTGGTATTGTGTGCTTTTCGCGGTTCTACCGATGACTAGACGAATGGACACGGGCACAGGTGCAGGCGACGACGACCTCTACGGGAGCGGGACTACGACGGAGAGAGAGCGGCGACGACGATGATTCTTTTTGCGCCTGTCTCACATCTTGACGCGGCGGACGATTGCAAATAAACTAAGTCTCGGATTTTCATCCGAGGAAAGCTTTCCACGAAGGCGGCCAGAGGTGGGCGCGCTGGTGGGCTCGATGGCGAATACACTCGCACGCCTCACACGAGCGAGAGCGCGACAAAGATACACCGAAACGCGGCCCCTATTAATAGACGGCCGCTCACTTATTCTCTAATACTATACTCGCCCCGGTCCCTCTCGGTTATTTTCAAATCTCCACAGCTACTTCGCATTGCGAGCTGCAGCACGCCCGCGAGCGCGAGCGCGAGCGAGCAAGATGACAAATGGAATAGAGTGAGAGAGATATAGAGATAGAGAGAAAGAGGAAGATTTTTCAAGTGTGATTATAAAAAAGTTTTTCGACGAACAGAGTATGAAGAGAGATACTTTGTTTGCGAGAGGGGGGTGGGGAGGAGAGGAGATGTTAATTAATCGCGCGCTTTGAATAGTAGAGTATATATTCGGTTGAGAACCTTGCGTGTACTATAATAGGATAGTTGTTTATTTGATTTGAATGAATTGTAGTTTTAAACTTGAAAACGATAAATATATACAAACTTACAGAATTTTTAACTTTTCATTATAAATAATAGTAAAGAATAATTTGTAAGCGTATTGTTGTTTTTTTTTACTCATATGTATTTATAGTTTTTAAAAGTAACAATCCATGCTTGTGCAAAAAAAATTTTCGTAAGAATAGCATTGTGTCGTATATATACAAACTCAGAAAAGTACGAAGATCGCGTACGTTTTCCTTTATAAAATTAATGGAACGACAAAATAAATTGATGCCCTGATTGTTTTTTCGATGATAGAATATGATCGCAAATAGTATCGAACCAATTACTCTTTTTTTTTTAAATTACGTTTCAATAAATATTTTCGCATGCTCCACAAATGAGGCATTTAATTAAAATTAGCAACTTACAACACGGCACAGTCGTCAGATTGCTAAATTAATAACGATCTGTCATTTTCAAAAATTGAATAGGAAAGAATACTGATTTTTAGTTATTAGTATATTCTTATCGATCACGTTATAGTTCCCTTGTAAACTTTTGAAATTTTTACAATATTTTCAAAATTAAAGTGTAATCAAAACTGTGAAAACAGTGCATCTTCTAATGTTTTAACGTGGTGACGTCACTGAAATGATCTTTAACGATAATATAACTTTCATAAACAAAGGTTGCTTTTTAAAATACAAAATGAAATAAACGTCGCTTTAGGTTATTTACCATCTACATAAATGCTGATCAAATATAAATTGTGTATTCTTGTTTTTAAAAAGTGACACATGTATCAGTTCCTAACTGCTATTTTAAATACCTGAAAGTTAAATGTTACTTTGAATTGGAGCAATAAGCTGCAAGTCGTAAGTGTAGCGTTACAAAACTTAAAAAAATGTATACGGGTACAAACACATGAATGACATTTTTCTATATTTAAACATTTGTATAAAAAATTAATCTGTGTAAAACACCAACCAATCAGACAGTAGGAATTGCCGCTTCTCATTGACTGGAGTCTTATTTCACCGTGCTGTCATCTGGAAAAAGTTTATATAAAAAATATTTAAGTAAAATATTAAGGAAAAGTAAATAAATTATTTAGTTATGCTACACTGAGTAAACCCATATCGTAAAATATTACGATATTGATATCGTAATATTTTTCCGATATTATGTTCAGTGTAATAATACCTATACATCTATATAATTCTGTTATGAATTAAAAACTTTCAGTTTCGCATAAAATTGGCGTTAGAATAAAAACATAGGTAAAATTTATAAAATTAATTGGATTTGTTATAAATAAACACGATAAAACATTCATTTCAAATTTATTTGCTTTATTTTTTGCGAATATTGATACTTTTTTCTATCGAATTACCTAAATCAAACAACATCACGAAATTTGCCGCTGAAACATATTCGACATTCGTGAATTGCAACAAAAACTTTTTTAAAATATTTCTAAATGTCTTTTTCATTATTTTATTTTCTGTTTAAAAAATGTACGTAATAATATTTTAATATCAGTATTAATATTAATATTAATATTAATTATTTTAATGTTTTTATTGTATGCTAGAATGATCTTACAAAATGAGATTTTTCAAAGTTTTTAAAGTGGATCTTTTTAAACTAATTTAAATCAAAACGTCGCTAACATGTATCTTAACGTAAATAGCATTTTATCCTTCGACACATCAATCTACTCGACGCATCAAAACGACATCCGAATACCCACCGCTCTAACACGGGCGCTCAATTTTCTCTTTCCGCAATAAAAAGAAAAAACGAAAAAGAAAAATCGCTCGGATGAGTGTCGAGGCGCGCCATGTATCTTTTGAGTCACTTTACCGAAAAATACGTGAGCGAAAGCCCGCGCGAATAAGCGCACAAGCATAAAGCATTAGGAATTTTTGCGAGCGCGCGTCAACAAATAAACACCTCTCGCCCACTCATGAAAACATATAACGCACGTAGAAAAAACCCCCAGTGTTGTTTATCGCGCGTCTTCGCGGTTAGGCGCGCTCGTATAATGGGAAAAACTTGCCGGCGAATTTTTCTCCCCGTCCCCCAGGGATATCTCGTCAACGTCGGAGATAACGCGATGCCTCTGTAGCCGCGCGGCCCGGTTTAAAGGCAACCCGTTATAGCAGTCTGTCGGACGGCCCGTAAAACGCCAGGCGCTGCGCAAGTTCGAGCGATTTTAATTAAAAGGGCCATGGGGATGTATACGCTGGTTGGGAGATTAGGGAGGATTGCGGGAAGAGGAAATACATCATTCCTGGAGTTGTGTGGCTTTCTATCGCGTCGTGACTCTGTGGGCAATGGTTGTTCTTGGTGACGTGAATATTCTTTGGAAGGAGAGCGTAACGGGGTAAACGGGGGGCGAGCTTTGTCGGAGAAGGAAAAGAATTAAGCTTGGCCTGCTTGGTGTCTTCTTGATGTTGTCTCGAGTTTTTAAGACGAAACTTTGCTTAAAAGTATTTCAGGCTAGATCAAGATACGAAATCTTGCTATTATTTTGCTTTATCTTGTAAAATTTAACTGAAGTCAGAAACATTTAGTTCCGTTTCATTACACTTGTTACTAATAGGATAGGAGAATTATACTACGCATTACATGTGATTGAATACGTTTTTTTATATAATTTACAAAACTTTTTCATTATCTCTAAAATATGAGGATAAGCTTATATACATTTACGATCTGTCTTTGGCATTTCAAAATGTAATTTACAGGTGAATTTATTTGTTTTTAAAAATATTTATTTGATCTGAACAAAGATGTCGATGTTTTTATTATAGAATTTAATTGAAAATAAATAAATAAATAGCTATTAAATATTACTCAATCGATTATTGGATATTTTCTTTAAATTTACTATCAAGTAATAATGTACCTATATACCGTAATATACACGTGGTATGTTAAGAATAGCTAATTGACATTTATTAGTGAACAGTCTCATTCAATTTTAATTAAATTTTAATTTTTATATCATTCCTCAAATTCAAGTCTAAAAATTTCTAGATTAATTAATAAAAGGGAGTTTCATCTTTTTCATACTTTCAGCTTTGTATTTTAAGCTGAATGCAATTATTAAATTACAGATGTTACTTTCTGTATTTCATATTAAAGTTAAAGGAATTTAATATGCATTCACTAGTGTTGATACGCACAAGCGCCCTCGAATGAAAATCACATTAAACTCGACGTATCAATAAATAAAACCAATGAGCATCAAGCGCGTCATTTCGCGCTACATATCACGATTCAAGCTCACAATGAAATTATTCCCTCAGCGTTCGGAGGATAAAGTACCTAAATACCGAACAATCGGAACATAATTAAACCGGGTGCAGTATTGTACCGTACAAATAAGCTCTCTCTCTCTCTCTCTCTCTCTCTCTCTCTCTCTCTCTCTCTCTCTCTCTCTCTCTCTCTCTCTCTCGGATTATCACCAAGATTTTCCTCCTCTCTTACTCTTGTATTCTGAAATCAACATAGCGTGCATTTTTAATTGCTCCTTTTCAAAGGAAAGCGCGACGAAAAAAAATCGAGGCCGCGCGACAATCTCGACTGCCGTTGCGCGAAATCTACGCCGACTGTTATATACATATATATGTGTATATATATATATATATATATATATATATATATATATATATATATATATATATATATATATATATATATATATATATATATATATATATATATATATATATATATATATATATATATATATATATATATATATATATATATATATATATATATATATATATATATATATATATATATATATATATATATATATATATATATATATATATATATATATATATATTGTGTCCTACGCGGAACATGCTTCCTGTGCTGTTTGCGCAGCGTAAATTTGCGGATGAAAATTTTGCAAGCGACGACAAAGAAACGGCCGTTTATGAAATGTTCGTGTGTGTCTTGCATAGGTATTGAGGATTAAAGGAGATTAGAGTCATTAATGTATAAAGCCGGGATATGTCGAATTGGTAGAGCTAGAAATGATTATGTATACGAGTAAGCTTTTAATTTTCAAGCCAAATCAAAATAAAACTTAAATGGGGTTAAACACTAACTGATTTATTACTATTAGTTGCCCTATTATTGTCACTATAGGTGCTTTTATCTATTATTGCCATGCTAAGACATGCGTAACTTAATCTCTGTCTTGTACGGACTGTAGGTGAGATGTTACTAATACGACGCAGCGGCTGTAATGTGTCGTTACATATTTATTCCAAGTAATATATTTTTAAGATTCTGTTAAGAAAAAGGGATAATAAACAAAGAGACAGCACAATACTATTTTTTTTAACTAGACGTATTAAAGATCAGTAAACAAAAATAAAAACTTATCCATTGCTCTAGAATATATAATAAATATCTGTTATTGCCTTACTTCATCTTTGAGATGGTAGTAACAGGAAGTTTTACCTGCCGAAAATGTCCAATTTTAACCGATTAAAATCATTAGAAACGAATAATAGAGAGTACAATTTCATATATTTAATACGAAATTGAGCTTTGTTTTTATCAGTTTTAAGTTTTAATGCTTTTAATTCAACATTTTCAGCAGGGAACTAATTTTTTTTTAATTTAAGTCTTTACATTAGTAATTTATTCTATGAAACAGAATTATTTAAATTAAACAAGATTTACAATATTTATAGAAAAGAAATTAGTATAAGCATTGTATGAGCAAATCTACAGAACTTTTAATTTTAGTAAGAAATTAAAATGTTCTTTTAAAACGGAAGCACACATTTCGTACATGCCTAATGAATGATAAAAGACTAGACTCATTTTTTAAAGCGCTAAATCTTGAGTCTGTATAAGAATAACATTGCTTTGATATTTATTAAATTCGATTAAATTAAACATAATTAGACGATAATCGAACATAATTTTCTCTCTCTCTCTTTATATGTATATGACGTTGACGAAACTCAGAATTGAAATTTAGCGTTCTCCTAAGAGGTTTTTCAAATCAATACTATCGAGCACAGTGTTTCATACAAATTTGTATTCATTATAGGTACAGCTGTACTCTCAAATAAGTAATCTTTTGCAATCAGTCACTCTTGCATGTATTATTAATATATTAGTATATTTCATATGTTTTTGAAGGCACAAAAGTTTGTCAATTCTACATTTATTAATTTTTTTAACAAGTATAACAAAAGTTATGACTTATGCAAAGGAAGTTACATTATCTGTATGACTGCTGTTTTAATTTTTTACACACTTATTTGTTTTATAGTATTTATAGTGTTCATCTAGATATTATATATCATTTGATCAATTATCAATGGATTTGATGTTAAGAAAGATGTAGTAGAAATTCTCTCTATCTCTATAGAAATTAGAGTTTCTAATTGGTAATTTTTAGGTAATTTTATGTAATTTCATGTAATTTTTTTTCATGTAGATATAAAACCAGAAGAACTACGTTTAGTATTATTTTCACGAATATATTATATCATGCATAAATTGAGTATTCTAAATATTTACCCATAGTATTTTATATAGTTTAACGTTTTCTCTCTAAATTTTAAAAAGTGATATTTGTACACGAAAGGCTTCAAGTGGCTCACATAGGGTACTTGTCCGTTTTAGTGTGCTATGAAGCAATTTTTTGCATTTAATTATTGATTGCTGAACGTATATAGCTTCAATCTTTGCTATTGAAGTTTACATAGGTAGGTACTCTAACGTTCTGTGTTTAAGATTGAATTTGTTTTAGTTGAATATATTAAGCATTCATATATATGAGAAATAAAACAGATATATTAGAAATAAAAGAAAAGGTTTTGGTCCATATTAGTGTGCTTTTTCAATGGGCTATAACGTATTACTGTGCCCAATCTGCCCGTATTAGTGTGCGTGTCCACAATTCTGTGCCCCCCATTAGTGTGCCTGCTAAAAACACTGTGCCCCCGATTAGCGTGCTCATGAAATCTCATTTTAATTATTTCTATAATTACTGCTAAATATTAATATTAATGGAATCTATTTTTTGTTTAAATGTAAGATAGCTTAAAATAAGCTTAATTAAATAATTATTATTATTTTTTATTTATATATTATTTTGTAATATTATAATAAATAATTGTAATTAGGTAGTTTTTAATTAATAATTAATAAATATAAATAAAGTTTCAAAATATTTTAAATTAATAAATGTGATAGACAGTTATGAACAAAACTAAGTATTTGACACAGAATTCATAATCTATAAATTATCTAAATTCATGCAAACTGATACAATGATAATGATTTATTATGCGCTATTCCATAGTATAATCAGTTATGCTATTATAGCTTGGCGAAGCGTTTGTAGAACTCATATATTCCTATTGCAAAGACTATAAAATAGGATACTAAAAGTTATGAATAAAAATAAGTTTGCCGAAGAAATTCCATTCAATATAAGATGATTATTTGATTTTGAATCTCTAAATTATAATTACATGACACTTAGTCAAATATATGTTAAGTCAAAAAGCAAACTATAAATAAAAATATAGCTATTCCTAGAAGGTACTTATCAATAAGCATTAAAAACTAACCTCAAAAGTCTGAGAAATTCAAAATATGCTAAATGGAAACTAAAAGACTTGGATTAAAAATGTTATTCAATGATACAACTCATTGTTAATAATGCTATAAATTAATAGTTTTATAATTCTTAAGTGATATAAACTAGTAATGTTCTTATAACATTTTACAGATTTTATAAAATTATATAAACTGTTAAAGAGTTAGCTAGTTCGCTGAATTTTAGTTTCAAGTCGTAGTTAGTTAGTCGTAGTTAATAAGTTTATTTATGTTTTTTATGTTTATTTAGTTTGTAATACTAATTACTAATATAATTAGTTTCTGGTATAAATCAATAAATCAAAAAGTCTTAAAAAATTTTATCATCTTATGTATATTTTGTTAGTTACACTTACAAATTTCATTAACAACAACTTTGGAAAAAATAAAGCTTGCGAAAACTTCTTCTCCCTTCTAAAAGCAGAAGTGAGGTTATTCCGTCGATCATGAGGGGGCGCATAAATACGGACAAACTTAAAAAATCTCGGGGTATTACTGGATTCATTAATAAATTAATAAATTAAGTCTAAAATGCTCAGTTCACATTTTTTTAATATTAAATTGAATTATTTTATGATACAATAAATATTTTGTTTGTCATAAATCACGTCCGAATAATTAAATTAAGTTTTGAAAGTCAAGCAATCCTTAGCATTTTAGACAAGGAAACAAAGTAAAACCACCAAATCATGATTCATAAGTTTAAAAAAATTATAACTCTATGAAAAACATTTTAAACTTTCATGAAACTCTTGTAAACTCTAACTTAATAGTTTACCTTAGTTTTAAAAATAGTTATACTGATTCATTTATGATTTAATCGCTGCAAATTACATTTAAAAAAAGGCACACAAATATGGACAGGCTTATAAATATGGACAAGTACCCTATGACTCATTTAGAGTGAATTTCTTTCGAGTGAAAATATGACTTTTAGAAATTTAGAAAGTATAATTAAATAATAAAGATAGCAAGATTAAAAACAATATTTGATGCATAAATTTGATCTGTAAGTGTAGTTTTTTATTTTTATCAGAAGGGACCGAGGGACTATTCACTCTGTGAAATCTTGACCCCCTTCATGAAATCAACACGAAATCAAAGTGAAATCAAATGATAATCTGAAATCATGTGACTTCATTTGAAATACAGCCAAATTGAAATCAATCGAAATCATATATGAAATCATTTGAAGTCATGAAATCAGTTGAAATCAACAACATAATATTCTACCTACATGAATCAACAAAAACAAAGTAGTGGCGACGGCGACGGCCACCGGCGGCTCGCGCAATGGTGTGCGTGGCGGCAAGAAAACAAGCAATTGGTGTAGCTATAAACAATAAATCCATAAAACCATAATAAAACCATAAAATCTAAACCTTAATCCCAAAACCCAACTAACTCAAGCTGAGCAAAATGAAATAATAAAAAGGTTTAAATAAGTAGACCGTAAATCCTAAACCCTAAACCCAACTAACCCAAACTAAGTAAATTACAATTAATTACGTTCAAATAATAGAACCTTAAACCAAAAACCCTACTAACCCAAGTTGAAACATTAAAAAAAAATTTAATACTAAATCACAAACCCTAAACCAAATTATAGTCCAAGATGAACAATTTGCGATTAAAAAAAGTTTAAATAATAGAACCGTAAACACTAAACCCAAAACCAAAGTAACACTAATAGAAGTAAAGCTTAAACCATAATTCCTAAACCCATGCAACAAATTACAAATAGCTTGGGTTAGTTGTATTTTGGATACATAAATTTAATTGTTTATTTTTAATTGTTAACTTTTTTACTTAAAAATGGCTGGGCTCGGGTTAGTTGGGTTTTGAGTACAAGGAATATTTACGACTTCCTTATTTAAACCTTTATTTTATTTCAAATTCATCAGCTTGGTTTACTTGGGTCTAGAGTTATAACCCAGACCTTAAAAGTTGAAGATTTCATTATTTTAACTTTTCTAATTAAAATTTGCTTAGTTGGAGTTAGTTAGTTTAGTTTAGGGTTTTGGATTTGCGATTTTAGTATTTAAACCTTTTTATAATTTCAAATTGTTAAGCTTGGGTTAGTTGGATTTAAGATTTAGGATCTAGGGTTTACGGTTTGTGGTTCTATTATTTATACTTTTTAAATTGGAAATTCCTCAGCTTGGGTTATTTGGGTTTAGGGTTTACAATTTTATTTTTTAAAATTTTTTAAATTCAAGTTGCTCAGAGTGGATTTGTTGTATCTAGGGTATACAGTTTATGGCTTTATTATTTCAAACTTTTTAAAGTTACAAATTGCTCAGCTTGCGTTAGTTTGGTTTTGGGTTTAGAGTTAGAGTCAGAACTGTTTTTACCATGACTATATTCTAGTCAGACCTTCTAGAAAGATTTTTTCGACGTTTGAGATCTATAAGAACTACATTTTCGACGATTGTTAATTCTAATCTTTTAGAAACATGCATCGAATTCAACGAATACCCCTCCAAAATGATATTTTAAGTACCTAGTACCTTTGAAAATTCTACCAAAAAATTTCGTTTTTTGCGATTCGACAGCACAAGAACTCAAAAAGAAAATTTTCAATTACCTGATTGTGACAATATAATCTTAATTATTAATAAAGCAAAACAAGGCGCATTTTTAGAAATTACATCTTTAGGCATTGAAATAGAAATTTCGAAATGTGAAAATATTCTTTTGAAGAATTATGATATAGACCACTGTGAAATTTCTGTTCTAACGTCTTCCCAATCTTCTGAAACTTCTTTGGGTGCAGATGATGATTTTTGCATTAAAAATTAAAATGCCGATTTAGTTAAGGATTTAACAATTATTTCTCATGTAACTGGCGGCTTAGAATTAAAATAATACAATAAAGATAAGACAAAGATCAGACCAAAAAGCCAGTTTATATTAGTAAAGAATAAAGCTAATAATAAATCTTTTTGTATGGAAATCTTCTATTTGTTGGCTGTTAAGTCAAAATCAGTTTGATCTCAGTAGTGATAGGTTACAGCGTGTTAGAGATTCTAAGTTACAAAAATTATTTGGGTCATGTACTTAATTTTAGACCTACTAATAGAAATTTAGAATATTCGAGTAACTATGCGGCGATTTCTGTAAATTCGAAAGATATTGGGGGTTTATGTCATTAGTACGAGCCAGTGAAAAATACAAATAATTTATGTTTAGTACTTGTACAAAAACTCGGATATATTAACATTCAGAATTATTCATTCTCTAATTCTCAACCCGAAATAACTAAAGATTGGATTATATTAGACTCAAAAGTATTTCAAATAATAAGACATTTATTTAAGTAAATATATTGTTAATAATTTTTTTGTTTACCTTAATATCTTTTATTATAGACGTTGGAATAATTACTTGTTATTCAATTTTTGTACAACTGATTACTATTTTATAATGATTTATTGCCAAAAAATCGGGTGATATACTATTTGAAAAGTCATGTATATTCATAAGTATTGATTTTTAGATTATGTATGCTCTCGACCATAATTTAATAGTGCAAAGTATATTTTCAAAGTAATTTTAAAATGAATAGAATTTTTTTATTTATTTATTTTTAAACGGGATAGTCCTTTACTTTATAGTATAAATTTAAGTGACTTCAAAATCATTATTGAAATCAGTTGAAATCAGTTGAAATCAGTTGAAATCAGTTGAAATCAGTTGAAATCAGTTGAAATCAGTTGAAATCAGTTGAAATCAGTTGAAATCAACTGAAATCAGCTGAAATCAGTTAAAATCCTAAATTTGTATAAGGATTATATGAAGTCATGTTAAGCCTAAAGTTGTTGAAATCATTTTTTAAATCACCGGAAATCGTATGAAATCTGCAATCACTTGTACCCCTATTTTAGAGCGAATAGTCCCTCGGAACGGACAATGAACGTATTCTATAACCATTGTTACAAACAGAAGTAATGTTAATTATTGTAAAACAATATTGATGGCGAATATAATTATGTTAAATTGATCATAAGTAAATATGTAATGTTTAACTGTTGAAAATCAATAGCTACAGCACTATGAAAGTAAAGGTTGAGCATGTGTTTTGGTCTCAAGTGCGATTTTCCGAAAGGAGGTCGTAAAAAAAGGGCCAGCATTGGCGCTCTCGACAACGGTGGGTAGTACAGCTTTGACCATCGATAGGTTCAGACGTGTAACTAGCAGGAAAAGCATTGACTTTTAAAGTAAATGCGTCACAGAAATATATTGGCTAGGCATTTGAATAAATATAATTTTGGAAGTATAAACTGCGATCGAATTATTAACATCTCCTCTGCTGAATCCTGCTTTGTGCCATAACAACTATGTTGTATAAGCTGCTTGTATGTACATTTCTTTGTAGTTGTTTTTCATGGACGAAGTAGTAGATTATTATTTCTATATGCGCATCATTTAATTCAGTAGAGCGTATAGAATTCAGCGATGCATATTCTTCATTTCCTCCCGCTTTTTGAGGAAAAAGACTCTGACCAGTCAGATATGAAATTAAAGTGGAAAATCGGGACAAAGGTTGAAAAACTATATACGCCAAGCTATGAGTAAGAAAATGAAAATATGCGCGCATTTTCGTAATTCGTTGGCAAATATTACTTTCGCGATGTACTTTGACATTTCTGTAACGTTTGAATTAAAGTTTATTCTTTTGATCGAAGCAATCGGTGTGCATCAGTCATTTAATTTAAAATATGGATGAAATGATAAAATATTAAAACTAAGTAATAATTAACGAACTTGTCGATATGTCTATCTTAATTATTTTTTCACAGGTTGTCGGCGTATTTAAAAATGACTCTTAAATTAAATTATCAAAGAATTTCTACAAGGATACTTTATTACTTATATTAATTTCTGAATAAAACTTTAAAATAAAGTAGTTCATATTTTGAGAATAAGGACCCATTGGGAAAGATTACGAGCGCAAGACTTCATTCTTATGTACCAGGAACTACTTCCTTAAGTTTGATAAAAAATCGTTTCCTACAAGGTGTGCACTCTCCTTGTTAGTCTGATAGCTCTACAATAGATATACAAAAACTATCTTACCGACGCGATTTTTGCTGGTACAATACCATAAATATAGAGAAAAATAATGAAAAAAATTAACGCATTTGCGGAACAAAAAAATATGCGGGAAAAAAGTAGCACTTTATTATATATTTTGGTAATAGTATATGAAAAAAAGTTATTCCCTGCATTTATCGGGAAAAAGTAGCTCTTGTTTCCCGCTAAATGCCGGGAATAAATATTTTTTTCATATACTATTACCATCATATGTGTATTTCGAGAAAAAAATTAAGCTTACTTTGATATCTGAACTGACGGAATTAATAATAATTAGTTAATATAATAACATATATCATATATTAACATATATCATTATAATAAAATAAGATTTATTGTATGTACTAGTACAGGGCTGAAACACATTTATTCCTAAATAATTTCCTAAAGTTTTTTTCAATTTCTTGAGAGCCCCGCTCCTGGCGGGTTAAACTTTATTATTTACTACTTCATTTTTGCTTTCTGATATTGAAAGGATTGTTTACTTCATGAAAATCCGTTCGTATAGCACATTTCTTTTTCAATATTTGTATGTTACATTTATAAAACAATGTATTTTTGATAAAAGGAGCATATGCGTGTTTGTATGCATGCGTGTGTATGCACGTGTGTGTTTGGGTCTATTTTGTGTGTGTGTGTATACGAGTGTGTGCATTTGGGTGTATTTTATGTGTGTATGCATGCGTGTGTGCGTTGGTGTTTGTGCGTGTGTGAGCTTATCTCTTCGTGTTTCTTGAAGTACTTGGAATAATAGAACCAATATTTGCATGAAGGTTTGCTATCAATATTTAGAAAGTCGTGAAATAACGATTTTAGTCCATTTTTTTTGGTCTTATAACCATCGTTCAAAAATTTAAATATTGAATAATTG
Source organism: Gastracanthus pulcherrimus (assembly GCA_949152435.1). NCBI lineage: Eukaryota > Metazoa > Arthropoda > Insecta > Hymenoptera > Pteromalidae > Gastracanthus > Gastracanthus pulcherrimus. Next base: position 91,223,041 of record OX424572.1, read on the forward strand.
GTTTTTCTCAAATTTTTCAATGACTGATTCTTTTGTAAAAAGCGATATGTTGTACACAGTTAAGTAATCAGACAATATGTCGTTGTTCATGATACCTAATGCTCGACCTACTGCATAATAAAGAAATTTTTTAAACTGCTATAATTAATAAAAACAAAATATTAAAAAATGCATGTTCTGTACAAAATAATATAAGTCGTTTTTTTTACATTTCTCTTTATAATTTGTTGTATTAATAGCCACTTTATTGACTTTAAAAGCGGGATAAAAGTAGTATATGATTCCAGCAAATCTACTTTTTCCCGCAAAGGTAGATGCCCATGGTTATAGGGCCTAGGGCCTATGCCGGCCCTAGATAAAACATTGATGGGGGGGGGGGGCTATAAAACTGATATGAACATGAAGAATTTATAAAGTCTTAAGTATTTAAACAAAAATTTCCGTCTGTGTAAGATGAAAAACATTAATACTAATTAATTCTCTTAATTTTTACAACTTAATACCTGATAAAATCTTGATTTTTTCACTTATTTTATCGAACTTGGTGCTCCTTTTTCAAAATTTCCCTTCACTTCCCTGCATTAAATTGTTTTTTAATGTTCATATTTTGGTAAACTCTCAACAATAGAGTCAGTTTTGTACGTTTCCCCCCGTCCCCTGATTTACTACTCATCCGTGGGCATCCGCGTTTATTTTTTTCCCGCATTGACGGGAAAAATATACTTTTTCCCAAAAATTTTCTTACCCGCAAATGCATTTTTTTAAAATTATTTTTCTCTATATTAATATACATTTTCAATACATTCTAGTTCCTACGGGAGGTCCCTTTCTTTAAATCAATAAAGTGACCATAGTTGAGTAGGAAATAGAATTCTACATGCAACGCAGGAATAAAGTCGCGTATTCCCTCGGGTGATTACAAGCCCACCCTCCACAATACTTTTCGACTTTATTCCCCTGTTGCATGATGTACTATTACTCGCCAAGGGAGTAAAGTAAGCTATTGACGTTCACGAGTGACAGCAAACTCGCAGGTATCAATAGCCCACATTGCTCCCGAGTGCAGTATACAACTATCTCTTATGTCCAGCTGGGCATTTCCACTAGTGGAAAGTTATTTGTGTTTAATCCGCGATTCAGGGTTGAAAGCTTCTAGAAACTGCGTCCCGGATGCTCGTCTCTACTATTGCTCCCGCCTAACGCCGCTTGTGTAATTTGCAGCCCGAGCGAAGCCAGGGCAGCAACACGCAGGCATCGTTAGCCGGCAGGAAAAGTAGAGAGACGCGCGTGGCAGTTTCTAGGTGTGGGAGAATGTGTCGATTTATTCCCTGACAACGGGGAATAAACACGATACTTTACGCCAGGGTATGAGAAAAAGTCTATTGTTTTTTAGGCAATTTAGTCCATAAACTTTTGAGATATATGAGATTATGAAAGTTTACAAAAAAAATTTTCTACTGTTTATTTTGATAAAGAATTCAAGAATATTTTCGGTACAAAATGCCGTTGAATATTATTTATTGTAAAATTAAGCAAAAACAGATTTCTATGTAAGATAAATAATGTTTAAAATATTGAACTTTCAGGATTCAAATTAGTTCTTAATAATTTTTTTAATGAAATTCTCATTCTTTTTACTAAATAGCATAAGTTATACTAAAATTAAAAAAATATTTTACTACAGAAATAGGAGTTACAATTGCCTTATTTTAAAAAAATGAAGTATTAGAAAAAACAATTTTTTATCTCCCCGTGGAGCCTCGCGTAGATGATTTAATTCTACCATAAAATTCTGCAACTTATTGATTTAATAAATTTTATAAACTATAGAGTATAATAAAGTATAAACTGAAAAAAATTGCAAACTCTTGCTTTTTTATAATGTATTATATTATATTAAATAATACTATAAGTATTATAATGGTTACGAGAAATATGGCAATTTAAATACAACAAAAATAACTTAAACATCCTGTAAAGACAATTGCTACGCTGATTGCGATAATTTAGTCAAAATTACTATAGAAATATAGCCAATTACAATTGAATAACTTTTTATGATGTGTACTATACTTAATAACCATTTATATACGTGGTTTTGGTGCCATTGTACATTTTATGACTTAATGATGATGATTCAACATGCAAGGCTTCCTGTCAGTTTCACACTTACTTCAAAACTCTCATATAAATACTCAGCTGTTTTTAAATTTTGTCCAGATTACAAGTGTTCTTTTAAGGTGAACGTAGTACCAAGATTAAATAGCAAGATGAAGGCCTTTTTGTGCATTTTGGGCATTCTCGTCGTTATAGTATGTATAATATAAAAAAATACGATCATTTCATTGATCTCTTTCTTTATATTTTTAATTAGCTTCTTTTTTAATCATTCTTGTTGGAGATTTAGAATTTTCTACCCATAAATTAATATTTATAAGTAGGGTAGAACGGGGTCATACATATCACTTTATCTTTTCAATTTTAATAGTTTTAACTGACAGAAATACATAAACCTCGTTCATTTTTATCAATAAAAAAATCGTTTTTCCAACGTTAATTATATAAGGCGGGTCACTTCCGAACCGTTAGACAAAATGTACAATAAAGTTAAATTTCCCTTATATGTATATTTCTCATGCTCGTAATGTTTGATATTAATGTGCAAGACGCTATTTAATTCATCACCTCATGAAAGTATACGGTAATTCTGACCTCTTTTTGCGCTTGCCCCATTCAAATACACATGGATCGAAATGGCCCCATTTAACTACATAATTTAAAAATTCATTTAAAAAATAATGAATATCACTAAGAAAATAAATAATTTTGAATTTGAAAGTATCAGTGCTATATTTTTCATGTCTCGCACTTAAAACCTACAATATTTGAATTAAATAATCGTAAAAATGATTTTAACACAAACTTTTCTAATAATAAAAGTAGCTAAAACCTATCAATGTGAATATCTTAATAGAAATCTTTTATATGTTTGCTTTTTAGCATTTATTAAGTTGAAATATACATTCTAAAGAATATAAAAATATGTTCACCATTCAATAAGCTCAATATTTCTTATAATTAAGTGATCGGTTTCACCCACCCGATCGGCTTGACCTCGTTCTCCCCTAGATATTTGAGATTTGCATAAGCAGGATCCCCATAACCGGCCCCTACGGGAGTCAAATTGAATAAAGATAATAAAGTAAAAACAAATAAAGATGTCAAGGTGGCTCCGTCGTGTAGTCTCGTATCTATGCGGGGCCCCGTTGTGGGCACACAATTTCTTTTACTATTAGACAACGGAATTCCAATACAAACGATTCAGTATCAATTGTCATACTTACTGACCTAACTATATGTTATAATATATGAAAAATAATAACAATACGCGATAATAACATATGCATACAAAAACTTGCTCATTTTACTTATTTATTAAATATTTCTTATATTCTTCTGGTGACCTGATATTTTCGTTAAATATTCGTGATTGATAGTTAAAGAACTATAATCTCCTAGTTGTTCTACAAAGAAATCATGCCTTCTTATGTAGTTACAGGCATATATACATATTTCGCGATAAGAGCCTATGTTAAAGGTTCTATTTTCAAACATTTTTTTCTCTTCAATTTACTTGACAACCCTACCTGACCAACATTTTAATAGAATGTTTAGAACGTACACTTTCAGTCTGATTTTTATTTTTTGTTAATGATGGATTTTGAAAAACGACGGAGCCCTCTTAGATATCTTGGTCCTCTAAGCGATGAATAAAATGAAATAGAGCGTAATTACAAATGACTGATCGTAGCATATTGTGAGGCAGTATAAGATACATGCCAGTTTTGGTCAGGCATTTGACATCGAACTAATTTTAATTCATTTTTCAAACTTTCACAATATCGTATACTCTACAGGACTCTTAATATGTGAGGTTCTCTATTAGACCTTTTCAGAAATAATTATTTTTAGTACCCAACACCGTTCCTATATGAATCTTAGGAAATGCAAATAATATAACTATTTTCTATTAACTGTCTTCCATGAATAATACAAGAATCGAAGATGTTTCTTTTATTTACAAATTTGATATTGGTATATAGATAAATTTAATTAATTGTGAATTTTTAGGTATGTGTCAACTGCGAAATTTCAGAGGAGATGAAACAAATGTTTAAAGAATGTCGTACTGAAGTGGGATTGCCGGATGGTTAGTTTTTATTTACATGCTTGCGATAATCTATATCTTTATTGGAATCCACTTACTGATATTATTTTCCATGCACAGAGATGCCCAAAGGACCCCCTAACATGGACGACCCTAAGATTAAATGTTTAAATGCTTGTGTTATGAAGAAAAGGGGAAAGGTATAAGCAATTAATCGGATCTAATTTTGTGTTCGAGGAATATAAACGCTATATGTATGCATAATTTGCATTTACAGATGGTGGCTGGAAAGATTGTACCGGAAAAAATAATTGAGTTCTTCATGAAAAAGAATCCCGACGATAGTGTGAAGGAGAAGATAACCGCGTGCGCTACTACGGGTAAATAAATTTAATTTAATTTTTCATTTGAGTATATATTTATTAAATTTACTTGTCTATATATTGATGGTCCTTATGAAGAGTAACAGGTTTTGAAATATTACGCAGTCTAACAATTTTTAACATTTACCACAAAAAGTATTATAATCCGAGATTCCTCTACCATAACTAACGCTTTTTATAAACTACCCATAAAGACTAGTACTATTCATAAACAATGATTGGGTTATCCGAGCAATTGGAACTACACCAATAAATCAAATAGGCCGAAAAAATCAGGCGGCAAGAAATTGAGTCCGTGTTAATGTACCCTCTTTTAGAAAACTTCGTTGAAACAACAACCTACCTATAAATAGCAACCAACAATTGAATAAAAAGAATGATTTTTAAACTTCAGATAACTTAAAAATCATTATTTTTACCTAGTTTAATTACCATTATCTTAGTTTTCGTGGAAAACTCATGAAAAGTGCTAGTCATTGTAATGAATGTCCGAACGTGTTACTCATCCTAATAAATTTAAGAACTTGCTAGCCTTCGTAGCGGCCATCGATCCCTACTAAAAAGTATCACGTGATTGATCACTTGATAATCACGTGATATTATGGAACCGAAAATCACACCTAAAAATAGGAGATAATTAATTTTTGTATCTATTTGATATATCATATAATATATTTTTCGTAACAAGAAGAGGTTAAAGGGCCTACCCCTTTTTTGAAATTGTAAATTAGAATGTTCAGAGCGTTTAAAGTTTGATATACAGTTCTAGTCTGCATTAAAATTAAAACTTAAATATTTTAAATTCTTTCTTACCATTTTTTAACGAGAAAACGTACTAATAGACTCAGGGAGTTCGAATAACCTACTCCAAAAAAATGTCCGCTGTATGAATGTGTGTGTGTATGTGTGTATGTTTACGTGCATGTATGTGTATGTACGTGTGTGCGTGCGCGCGGATGTCGAAAAATGGTGGGCACATTTTGGATTTATAATAATTTTTCGAAATTTAAGAATTTAAAAATGTTGATGTTTTAAGAATTTTTTAAAGAAGAAATATTTTGCGAAGCAATTTGGTACACGGCAGTACTCATATAATTCATCATTTTGAGACCAAGAACGATGCAGAATGTACCATTTTTTAATTTCTATACTGCTTGATTAAGGTTTTATGTAAATCTTTATAACTCGAAAACTAAAAAAATATAATTGAATCAAATTTTTACTAAATATTAGTTTTTTATAGAACTATAATCCTGTACATTTTTTGGATACACGATTCATTGCCTCTTTAAAAAAAATTGATAAAGATACTTTTTTTTGACAACGACAGAGATTTTTGATATATAAATTTTTACTAAATATATTAGTTTTATAGCACTGGGTGGTCTAAATTCGCACTTAAGTCACGCCTATCCGTGACTTAAGTAGTCCATTATTGCACCGTCCTTATCGCCCTCGCTATACTCGGGCGCTAACCTCGCGTTGCAATACTGGACTGATTAAGGCAAGGCTAGGCGTGAAAGCGGATTTAGGGGCAAGCAGTGCTATAAAAATATATACGATACTCGTAATTTAAGTGGCCCATCGTACGACGTGAATATCGCCCTCGCTACGTTCGGGAGCTAACTACACGTCGTGCGATAATGGGCCACTTAAGGGGGGCAGACCTGGGTGAAACCCAAAAAAAGACTTCTTTTTTACGAGTCCAGAAAACTTTTTATGTTTAAAAGCAATCATTCTGAAAAGTTTTTTGCTATAAAAGCACAATATTGTCTTAAATTTTACCGTCGTAAAACCTCAGAATCTTGACCCAACACGTCACAATAAATCACTGTCTTCAATACCATATTTATTAAAGGAACTTTGATCCTCACACAATTCGGGGTGACACGATGAACAAAAAATTTTGTTTTAACGATTATTCGACTCCTTTTGACATGTATTACAAAAAGAGCGGAGCACTTTTTCGTTAAAATTTTTTTTATTATTTTATTTCGGAGATCAAATGAATTTTTTTAAAAAAATTTTTAATATTTTTTAAAAAATTGATTGGATTTTTGAAGAAAGTAATAAAAAAAAATTTAATGAAAGAGTGCTCCGCTCTTTTTGTAATACATGTCAAAAGGAATCGAATAACCGTCGAAAAAAGATATTTCGTTCACTATGTCACCTAGAATCGTGTGAGGATCAAAGTTCCTTTAATAAATATGGTATTGAAAACAGTGATTTATTGTGACATGTTGGGTCAAGATTCTGAGGTTTTACAATGGTAAAATTTAAGACAATATTGTGCTTTGATAGCATAAAACTTTTCAGAATGACTGCTTTTAAACATAAAAAGTTTTTTGGACTCGTAAAAAAGAAGTCTTTTTTTGGGGTTCACCCAGGCCTGCCCCTTAAGGTGATACTAAAGTCACCGGACACTGACAAATACGAGGAACCACTTTTCTCATTTAATTTTTAGCAAATATCTTTATGAAACGTTATTATCCCAGTCAAAAACAACACCTTTCTAGAGAGATATTTTCTCAAAATTGAAAATTGAATGAAATAAGTGGTTCCCCGCATTTGACTGTCACAGGGGGTTTAGCATCGCCTTAAGTCACACGTATCGTAATGTACTATTATATAGAACTATAATTCTGTACATATTCTGGGTACAAGATTCATTGCCATTTAAAAAAAAAATTGATAAAAATATCCTTTTTTTGGACAACGATAAGTTCAGAGATTTTTGATATATTGTTTTGAAATTAACAATAATAATTTGCTAGTTCTAGGGATAGAAGCCTATTACAATTATTTTGATAACATTTTTTGCAGTTTTTGCACACAAAACCCTATTATATGTATTGACTTGGAGAGTTTGAATGCATGGTACTCTAAAAAAAAGTACGATATATCTATGTGTGTGTATTTGTATGTGTATGTATATGTATGTACAAATTTATATGAGAGTGTGAGTATGTATATGTGAGTATTTGTGTGTGCGTGTGTTGTGTAGGAATATGTAGTTCATCCGTGCTTGAAAACCAGTTGATATAATCTAATCAAACTGTGTGCAAAAACTTAATTTGCAGTTAAAATTTCAACGTAAAGTAAGTATATAAGTTTCTTGTATACTCTATATCCCTCAAGTAAATTTGATTATAGAAACTTACGTATTTTGCCAAAGCTATTAACAGATATTGACATATGCATAATAATATAATATACTGTATGATATGACCCATACCTCTTTGATAAAGCAGAGTGCCAAATCAGTTTATTAAATATTACGAAAGTTATTGAGGATAATAGGTTTATTTTACATAAAATATATGATAAATGTTGTTGACGCGCACCACAATGATATTTATGAAAAAAATGTACACAAGCAGAAATATACCACTTCTTTATGTTCAAACTGTATTTGTTTAGTAACAGTTTTATACTGACTGCGTATTAACAAAATAATATTTGTTTTGCAGCAAACGCGCAAACTGATGAGTGTGAGGTAGCTGCTGCAATGCACAAATGTATCATGGAGAAAATTGGAATGCCCCATCATTAAATTTGTCATCAAAAATCAGTTGTTTATTTTCATATGATATTCTTACACTGATACTGTATAAAGAGTTAAAATATTCTTTTTAGTTTTTCGAATTAATAAAATAATACAATAATCAGATAGAAGTATGAATTGTACAATTTTTGTTTTTCTTGTTATCATCTCTACAATTAATATGTATCTGTATATTAGAGTGTCTATTATTTCCTAAATTGAACTTCATTGTCCTGCCTTTCCCTAGATTAAATCTTCATGTTAAAAAAATAATGTTGGCACCTTGAAAATAAAGTTATGAATTGTTAAAGGAAGTAATGAAAAAACATTAAAATGTGAGGATTTTAATTTTTCTTAACTCGCTGATTTTTCGTGAAATTTTTATAACTCATTTTTATTGTTAATATCTTTGCAAGAAATTAATATATTTATATAAAACAAAGCGGAAATTAAAGGTCTTTCTGTCTAATAGTTTTACCTACTTTTAGATTATTTTTCTGAGTAAAAACTTACGGAGTTATGATCTGATGTAGAATTATAATATTTTTACTAAAAACGTGTACTGGGATATATCGCCGTAAAAGTTGACGCAGATGACGCTGCTTCTACAGCTGCTAAAATTACGTTAGCAAATTGTAAAATCGTTGAATTTACCATAAAGTACTGAAGAAAGTTCATTTATTAAATATAAAAATTATAAATTAAATAAAAAGAAAAAGTTTTATACTAGTATTTGAAACCCCCACTAAATAAATTGTAAATTGTACTAATTAAACCTCGCTTTATCAAGTGTGGTGAATCAATCACCCTAACGAAAATATTTGATAAAAATAACGTTTTTACTTTGATCGTCGTAAAAATTTACATACAGGGGTTCTCTGGGTTGCTGATTACGAATATGAAGTTCAAATTTTGAAATTCAAAATGGCGGATCTAATATGGACACATATTTACTTTAGGACGGACATATTGGATCTGCCATTTTAAATTTTGAAGTTTGGACAACGAATTTGTAATCAACGATCCTAAAAATCCGTGTATACTATTTTCTAGATCCAATATCAAATGTACTAAACTTGTCTGATTTATAAGCATATTTACTTTAGATTGGCCATATTAAATTCGCCATTTTGAATTTGGTAATTTGGATTGCAAATTCGTCATCAGCGACCCCACAAACCCCTATAACTACATTGTTACCATCGATCAAAGCAAAAACGGTGGATTTATTATATTTTTACGTTGAGGTAATTGATTTACTTCGTTTGGTAAAATTATGACTAAATCAAGCACGGTAAAGCAAGGGTTAAAATCTTCTTAAATTTTTATAAATAAAATATAAAAATTATTACAGATAATGGATATTGTTACACTGGTACTAACTATATAATAAAGAGTTAACGCATTGTTTTATAGTTTCTCGAATTAATAAAATAATAGCTTAATGAGATAGAAAGTATGAATTATACAATTTTTGTTTTTCTTATCATCACCTCTAGAATTAATATACCGGGTCTTTGTGAACTCTCCGCGCGGTGAGGCTGGTGGCGATGTTAGATCTTAAGTTATTGCTGAAGCAATTGCGTATTTTTTAACATTAGGGGCGTCCTAAAATGTTTAGTTATGATCTGAACTAACCTTAAAGTTCCAATAGGAAGGTTCTGTTCCATAAAACTCGTCGAATCGACCGATTTACGACTGTATAGACATGACTATAGGGGAAACCGAGGGTAAGACGGGTACAGTCGACTTTAATGCTATTTCGGGTAGACTGGAGTATAGCGGGCGATTAAAATGCAATGGCCCATAGAAAGTATAGAAAGTATAATTTTAAATGGTATTAAGTTTACAATCCAATTATATAATCTAAACCTATATTTATGTAAATATTTAATGTTTCATTCTAATAAAGTGCACTTATATATTACTTCGATAATCGCAATTTCAAAAGTAGTTGGGGTATAATGAGCAATCCTATTGGATTATAAGGAAACAGCGCAATTTAACATTCTTTGTGTTCAATTACGGGTACGGGAAAACCTTAAGGTAGGGACTCTGGTGTATTTTTACGAAAATATCAAAAGATTTATATTGTATTTTCTAAATCTTTGTAATTGTAAGAATGTTTTGAAACCTATCAGATGTTAAAACTCGATATTTAACAAAGTTATACACATTTTAGTAAGAGATTTACATTAGATAACATACAAAATTGTAACTGTAAACGTGTTTTTCTTGCAACTAATTTTCTTAACTTTAAAAAGTGGCTTGCACATGAGGATTTCATGAATTTTTATTAATCTTTCAGATAATATACCTTAGCATAGGTATGCAGAATATAAACTGTTGATTACATTTACATTTTTTTCTTCTTATCGCATTTTATCCACCTGTCATTATGAACAAACATGAATTTTAAGGGTTTTTATAAGTCAAATGAAACTAAAATTGTTTGAAGGAGTTAGAAGATACTTATTGAAATGCTGTCAACAGTATCTTCTGTTGGTCAAACAAGGAGGTGACTCAAATTTTTTCAGAGCTTTGTATCAAATGCTATGCGCAAGTTACATTTTGAAAACTAGTCATTTTTGTTAAAAGAGAACAATTTTTATCAATAAAACTAAAATAATGAATAGATTGAGCTAAAAATTGATATAAACCTGCTAATATAATCCTGCATAAGCCTTTAAAATTTTAGCTCGTAAGACTGAACAATAAAAAAGTTTGTCTTTTCACCATGTATAGTCCTACCTTAAGAAAGTATTAGAATGTTTTTTTTATGTATAATTAATCTTTATATTAATTCTAAGGTACTATACAACTATATACTGATAATCAAATAGAAAGTTAATTCGCTAGCTAACAATAAAAATTTAACGATTATCCCGTGCAGGAATTTGCGATTAACCCCGATCCTGACCAGATTTTCGGACCGACGGAAGTCAGCCCCGATTCAGACCCGATTTCCCCGTCTTTTCCTCGCATTGAACAGGACTCACTGTTTCCCTGCCTGAATCCTGTCTGATATTCTGGGTCCGCGCTTTTCTATTTTGAGGTTATGATTCAAACGTTAAACAAAGGATTTCCGTGCCCGAATCTCGTCTGAACACCTAATTATTTAAAAGCAAGTAAAATTGGGGGATAACAGGTCGGAATCTAACCAGTATTTCCTATCATCTACTAAGCACTATTGCTTGACGTAACATGTCGGCAAGGTAGATCTCTATATTGAATTTATCACTTATTTTTATTCACACTAAGTAATTTTTTTTATAAATGTTTTCATGTTCATATACTATTATTATTGTTTTAAAAATAATATAACAGTAGAGTAAGTGAATCAATTAACTTAAGGCCAGGTTACTCCAAAAAACGTGATTTTTTTCAATAAATTTTATTCATAGTACAAAACATGTTGAGTAATCAATTTTTTTTACACATGAAAGCACATATATGAAATTACTTGAAAAATTTTATTTTTTTTTGTTCAAAATGGCGGTTATGAAAATGGCTGCTGAAACTCGTCTGATTAGTAGATGAATGACATCATTTCTTGGAAACGAATTATCTGAAAGCAAAAAACAAAACGGTTTCATGCTCTGTATCGAATTGGCTATGGCCTCAAGCAGAATGAAACATTTTCAATGAAAAAAAAAACAAAATGGCGGACTTTTGAATTTTTTTATTTTTTCAAAAGTCCGCCATTTTGTTTTTTTTCATTGAAAATGTTTCATTCTGCTTGAGGCCATAGCCAATTCGATACAGAGCATGAAACCGTTTTGTTTTTTGCTTTCAGATAATTCGTTTCCAAGAAATGATGTCATTCATCTACTAATCAGACGAGTTTCAGCAGCCATTTTCATAACCGCCATTTTGAACAAAAAAAAATAAAATTTTTCAAGTAATTTCATATATGTGCTTTCATGTGTAAAAAAAATTGATTACTCAACATGTTTTGTACTATGAATAAAATTTATTGAAAAAAATCACGTTTTTTGGAGTAACCTGGCCTTAATATTAATAATTGATATATGATAAATGGTAATATTATTTTTATTAATATTTTGTTGCTATTATTACAATTTTAATTACAAAGTTCATATTTATTATAGAAAAAAATTTATAAGTGTGAATAGTCACCCGTGGATAATTCACATCTCCTTATTTATTTTTCAACTATAAATAAATCATTAATACTTGTAAGGTTTTTAAATACCAACTGTACTAACAATATTGCTGCCCTTGTCTAAGCAAGTTTTCGAAAGACAGAATAAGGTAGATTTCAAATCACGAAATATTATCTATATACGAAAATCAGTAATTGTTTTTGTATTTCCCAAAAAAAAAGATAGGTACTTTTTTGTGACTTAAAATATTTATTAATATTTATTGTTCTCAAACGGAAAGGAAAAAGTTTAGTTTTGTGTTAATTGTATATCAAATCATTATGATTTAATGAGGTGTGAAAGTGAACTGAATATTTATTTATTGCACAGAAAAAAATATAAGTGTGATGCCGGTAAGGTAGGGATTTTTAATTCACTTTCACATCCCCTTAAATAAAGAAATAAATAAATATCAAAATATACGTGAGACAGTAGGAATCTACTGACGGTAACTGGCATGCTCTTAAATGAAATTTAACAACTTATTGTTAAATTTTAAATTAATTGAAAAATTAAATTTTCTTTAAATTTTCATGAATTTTAATCTAAATTTTATATAGAAACCTTTAAAAATGTAACTTAAGATTTGTGTTATGAATTTGAAGTTCAATAACGAGAGAAAATTATAAAACTAAAAAGCCTGTAAGGTAGGAATGAGTTAGTACTATACATGTTTTTGATAAATATATCTTTTATTTTATCAATATAAAGGAGAAGAAAAGATTAAAAAGATATACGAAAAGTTGCAATGGTATATTAGGAAACGTGTCAGTATTTCTTATCTCCTTAATAGCTATTCCATATTTTAATTATATTAATCTTTTCGTAAAAAGAATGGTATAAAAGACATTAAATACCTACGAAAACAAAAATATAAATGCAAAATTTTTTTTTAATTTATAATTATTTCTATATTTCTGTTTCCGATTATCATAATAATAACTACAATGTAAATAAAGCTAGTTTAAAAAGAATGAATACACGTAGAGTACACGAGAAGGAGATAAATAATTTTTTCTTTGCTGAGGATTAACATCCGAAAATCGGGTCGGAATCGGGCTTAGATTTCTAGGCCGAATCGCATAAAAAATGGTATACAAATCGGAGCCCGGATCAAGTGCGGTTTTCCTGTCCGATTCCAACCTGACCTACGAGAATCTGGTGTGAATCGGGTCTGGTTTACCTAAGATTTTCTGCACGGATAACTACCATTATTTTGGAAAAACTTGTTTTAAAATTGATAAAATTGTGGTAAATTCATTTTGTTTAAAAGTGATAAAAAGTATTATGATGTACATTTTTAAAACATTAAAAGCGTCTCATAAAAATTTTAAATATTAATTATAAACTAGCCAGTTATACCTCGCTTGGTAACGCTCGCTCGGTTAAGGGTCACTTTTTAATGTGCATTTTACATCTTGTAAGAGTAATTTGTAAAAGAATTCACAACTACTGTTTAAACGTAGAATTAATTATAAATTAAGGGTTTCTGAAAATCAATAAAAAATTTAATTTTCCTGCCGTATTTTAGCAGAGAAACCCAATTATCTAACTTATAACAAATAATAACAAAAAATTTCAATACTATATTTAAGTTTATACAACAATATCACAACGATAAAACTTAGTTAACATGATAAATTATTGCATACCTGAGCGGAAGCATTTCGTAATTTGTCGTAATTTTATTTTTTTATTTATTATAAACGAAACTGTTGTTTTTTTGCCTGCTATATTTTAGCGCGAAATTTGAATTTTTAATACTTTCAGATTGCGTTAATAGGTGACTTATCAAAAATGTTAAGCAGCGTTGACTGCGCTCGTTTAGTGGAAGGGTGAGCATTTAATGTATAATTAAAAAACAGACCTTAGATATTGGACTTTTTTAAAAAATTTTCAATTAATCGATATTCACATTATGAACCTGTTTTTTGCAAATTTATATTATTAGGCTAAAATTGTTTAATTAGTTTTAAGTGCTTTTTATATCGTTTTTAAATTTTCCTGAAAAATTTTAAAATTTTTCGGGAATATTACGGGAATAAATAAATAATTATTTTTATGTAAGATTTCTTGATTAATTCATATATTTCGTGACATTATTTTGGAAATATTTTTACAAAATTATTTAAATCATATTTTTTTAAAGTATTATGATCTTATTTTATCTTTGTATGATACTATTATATACACTACTAAAGTGTTTAGAATTTATTTCCGAGAAATAAGAAGCTATTCTCAACTATTTAAATTATTTTATGCTCAATATAATTTTACATTTATAAACAGTTTTCAATCTAATTTTATAAACAGTTTTTACGTATAGTCTGCAATTATTGTTCTATTGTTACTTATATCTATCCATTTATTAAGATACTTTATTAGATAAGGAAACGGGGCTAACCGGAATGTAATAATCTGACTAATTAGTAGTATTAATGAAAAAAATAAATATCGCTATAACTTTAGGAATATGTTAAAAAAATTTTCATGGGATTATGTGATTTATTTCTGATTTTTTTAATCAATTTGTTCGAGTTACAGAAGGTCGAAGTTGGCTTTCCTAGCATTTTTGTTTCCTCCTAGAGGAAGTTTTGTATTAGTAAAATTTTGAGTTTTGTTAAAACTTCGCCAAAATAAGTTTGTTAA